>JABUQX010059965.1:10000-15000 GCA_015478945.1 Trachelipus rathkii | reverse complement strand
TTATTATTATTATTATTATTATTATTATTATTATTATTATTATTATTATTATTATTATTATTATTATTTATTATTATTATTATTATTATTATTATTATTATTATTATTATTATTATAAGTGTTTACTACTACTACTACTACTACTACTACTACTACTACTACTACTACTACTACTACTACTACTACTACTACTACTAATAATAATAATAATAATAATAATAATAATAATAATAATAATAATAATAATAATAATAATAATAATAATAATAATAATGATAATGATGATAACGAACCTGTAATCTGAATTTGTCCATTTTTGAACCATTTAATACTAGGGAGAGGACGTGCGTCCTCGACGAGGCACTGGAGTATGAAGGAGGCCCCTGAGAGGACCTCCACTGAGCTTCCGTCCCTCCACCCGACTATCGATATGGAGGAAGGGGGAACTGCAACACAGAAAAAAAGTACACAAATTAACGCCACGTATTCATCAATCTCAAAGATCTAGACTCATTTTATACGAGCGTTTAAAAAACGCGGCGTTAGAAGCGTTTGAAACGCTCGTATAGATTGAAACAAACGCGTTACTCATTGACTTAATCAACTGGCTTTAATGGAGGCATCCAATATTGAGATTGACCCCATTTTAGCCCCCACCTAAAAATGGACAGGAAATTCTTAATTTTCAGACATTTTTGATTGGGAAAAGAGCAAACCGCAGCTTTTTCTGACCTCTAGAACGTCATTTTCGGGTGTTTTTCTGTGTCTGTAGTCATTGTTTCGGCGTTTTCATTTTTTCCAAACCTAATTTTTTGACATTTTTTCGTATCAACTTCTACAATTTTTTTCGAAATGACTTCAAACTTGAAATATACATAGATGGGTCTATTATACGCACAAAATGCACATAGAAGTTTCTTGATTTTTGGAAAATTTTGCTAAGCAATGTCGAATTTCAAAACCTACTTTTTTTATTTTTTTAATTGTTGAGCACAATTTTCCAAAAATCAAAAAACTTCTATGTGCATTTTGTGCGTATAATAAACCCATCTATGTATATTTCAAGTTTGAAATAATTTCGAAAAATTGTAGAAGTTGATACGAAAAAATTTCAAAAAATTAGGTTTGGAAAAAATGAAAACGCCAAACAATGACTACAGACACAGAAAACACCTGAAAATGACGTTCTAGAGGTCAAAAAAAAAGCTGCGGTTTGCTCTTTCCTATCATAGTTATCAGAAAATTAATTTTATGTTCATTTTTAGGTGGGTGGCTAAAATGGGATCCCAAAATCTCCAATATTGAACCAACCCTTTTAGTAAGGCGTTAGAAGCGCGATCTCAACGCAGCGTTTTAAACGCTGGTATAGAAGGGGCATTAGACCAGCAGTACAATAGCGACTTTCGTTGTAAGACAGCCGTTCTGATTTTCAGAAATAGCAAAATATATATATATATATATATATATATATATATATATATATATATATATATATATATATATATATATATATATATATATATATATATATATATATATATATATATATATATATATATATATATATATATATATATAAAATAAATTAAAATTAAAAACGCAACCAGAAAGTTATGTTGCTCCTCAAATTTAAATATTTTTCTTGCCAATTTCTAATAATCAGAACAAAAATGGGCGGAGTTTCACAGAAAATAGCTTAAGTACGGCGGATTTAATATATATATATATATAGTTATATATATATATATATATATATATATATATATATATATATATATATATATATATATATAATTGAAAATAATCCTAAATATATTTTTTGAGAAATATGAAAAAAATGTCTTTGTTTAAAATTAAATTGTTGTTTTTGAGTGTTTAATATAAATATTTTTGCTCAAAAACTTATAAAAACATTAATATAAATTATATAAATAATATATAATTATATAAAAAATTAATTGCCACCTCTTCGTTTCGGAGCTGTTCCAGGTACCTCCCGGTTGCCATTCGACAGTGTCGCCTCTATTAGACTGATTGCTATCCTGCTCTCCGACAAGGCTTTCGATCTTGTTGGCAGGAGCGCTGGATGAATGAACGGCGGGGAGCGATGCTTGGAAGTGTAAGCCGAACATTGGTGAGTGGTCTTCCTCCCACCGACGAAAGCGCTTACACGAGGTGATACTTGCACGCCTCCGTATTGGCCACACCAATATCACCCACAGTCACTATATGTCACGGGACCCTCTTCCCATCTGCAAATTTTGCCAACGTCATACCCCGCAATCTGTTCGACATATCTTCATTGATTATCCCCAACTGGACCCTATTCGCTGTCGTCATTTTCCTACTTTGTGGTCCATAGACCCTTCTAAAAGATTGTCCCATATCTTATCTGAATCTTCCCACTTTAATAGTAACTCTATTTTCCTGTATCTCCAAGAAGTGAATATTCTTTACAATATATGATTTTGTTATGTAATATTAGGACTATTTATAATGTAAGGATATAATTTTATTTATTTTTATTTATTTTTTGACTGAATATTTTTGCCATTAAAATTTTCCTAACATTCAAAATAGGTACATGCCAGGACATACCCATGATAAGTTTATTTTTCAGCCCAGTGTGGCCGATTCTTTGTGAGCCGTGGTGGATCCTGTACATTGACTCAAAAAAATATATAAAAAATTAAAATATTGATTTTAAAGGTAAATAAAAAAATGTGTTTCTTACTTTTTTAAAAGCCATTGTTTTTTTTAAAAAACAGCTTTTTT
Source organism: Trachelipus rathkii (assembly GCA_015478945.1). Taxonomy (NCBI): domain Eukaryota; kingdom Metazoa; phylum Arthropoda; class Malacostraca; order Isopoda; family Trachelipodidae; genus Trachelipus; species Trachelipus rathkii. Next base: position 12,225 of record JABUQX010059965.1, on the reverse strand, counting down.
CATCATATATATATATATATATATATATATATATATATATATATATATATATATATATATATATATATATATATATATATATATATATATATATATATATATATATATATATATATATATATATATATATACTGAAAATAATCCTAAATATGTAGCCTTTTTTGAGAATAGTGAAAAAATCTTTCTTTAAAATTAAATTGTTGTTTTTGAGTGCTTAATATAAATATTTTGTCTTAAAAACTTATAAAAACATTAATATAAATGATATAAATACAAAAACTAGTACCAAATGGTCGACAGGGAAAATGATCGACAGGTCAAATGGTCGACATTTGGAAAAAAAAAAAAAATAAAAAAAAAAAAAAATTGTTTTTTTATCGTTTTCAACGAATCCAACAAACCTAACCTAACCTAACCTAACCAATCCAACAAACCTAACTTAACTTAACTTAACTTAACTTAACTTAACTTCTTAACTTAACTTAACTTAACTTAACTTAACGCCTGCGGCGGGCTGTACGGAAATTTTTTTTGATGTCGTGTCGACCATTTGACCTGTTGACCATTTTCCTGTCGACAATTTGGGCTAGTCCCCATATATATATATATATATATATATATATATATATATATATATATTTATTCAGTGAGTATATATAGAAAGAAATATATATATATATATATATATATATATATGTATAATTATATGTATATATATATATATATATATATATATATATTTATATATATATATATATATATATATATATATATATATATATATATATATATATATATATATATATATATATATATATATATATATATATATATATATATATATAGCATATATATATATATATATATATATATATATATATATATGTTCTGTTTAGACTGCGAGCCTTTTTTTTCCTCTTCACAGTTATTCCAGTTATACAAGGGTCTCATCCGCCCTTGTATGGAGTACTGCTCTCATATCTGGGGGGCTCAGGTTTCACCCGGCTTTTGGATAGGGTCGAGTCAAAGGCAAAAAAAGACTTATAAACTGTCCTGTTCTTCTTCTAGGTCACTTGACCCTATCTTTGTGGCTCGACGTTGGTGCTTTTATCTCTTTCTATAGGCACCGTAGCGGCAAGTGCTCGAGGGAACTTTCCACTGCGTGCCACCACCTTTAAGACGCCCTCGTAGAGGTGCTGTGTCGGCACATGAGTTTTGTGTTGATATTGGGCAACTCCAGACTAGTTCGCTGCGGTGCCTCCTTTTTTCCCACCTCTGTTCTGTGGAATTCCCTTCCATCTTCTGTGTTTCTTACCCAATTTAATCTCCTCACTTTAAAGCCATCGTCTGTGCTCATCTGCGTAATTTGCGTTAGTTGAATTTTTTGTGCTGAGTTTAACACCCCTCATTGAATAGGGCTTGCCCGTGTGAGCGGTGGTGATAACTGTAAAAATATGTATATATATATATATATGCTATATATATATATATATATATATATATATATATATATATATATATATATATATATATAGCATATATATATGTTATATATAGATATAGATGGGTATATTCCTGATAGATCTTTTACCTAAAAACAGTTAAGTACATTGGCACCAGACCATAAGAAGAATGGGCCCCAATAAATAACTTGGCACTGGTATCTTCGGTCATCTTGCAACGTTATGCCAGTAATAATTAAATTGTGTTCTCCCAGTCTTGGGTCACCCTGTATTGGTATTCGGATACCCTGGGACATCCTGCTCGAAATAAAAATATATATATATATATATATATATATATATATATATATATATATATATATATATATATATATATATATATTATATATATATATATATATATATATATATATATATATATATATATATATATATTGCCAGCATCATCCTTTATTAATTTTCTCAATCTTCGCGGTTTTAAATCTAATTTCCATTATGTTGAACATCACCTCCTCTAAACCTCATCTCTTACTCTTAACCAAAATCTCTGTGGCAGGTTTTGACAACAAACCCCACTTCTTTGACTCTTCCTGTCTCTATCTTCTGTTCTTTAAGCAGCCATTTTTTGTGTTTATGTGTGCAATGATGTTTGTTTTCGTGTCTTTGATTTGGAGTCTTTCGAATTTTCTACCTTATGGCTCATTTATTCAGTCAGTCTATTACTATATATATATATATATATATATATATATATATATATAT
>JABUQX010059965.1:0-5000 GCA_015478945.1 Trachelipus rathkii | reverse complement strand
ATTTACACACCAGCAAAGTAAGCATTTTTAAAAAATATTTTTTATTATATCACCATTGTGTTATTTATCTACTACTTTACATAATTTCAAGTGTATATTTCTCTTTGATAAAAAAGTTTAGCTGAAATATTATTATTATTATTATTATTATTATTATTATTATTATTATTATTATTATTATTATTATTATTATTATTATTATTATTATTATTATTATTATTATAATTATTATTATTATTATTATTATTATTATTATTATTATTATTATTATTATTTTTATTATTATTATTATTATTATTATTATTATTATTATTATTATTATTATTATTATTATTATTATTATTATTATTATTATTATTATTATTATTATTATTATTATTATTATTATTATTCTGTCAATTTCTTTTAATAGTAAGGTGTTAGCGCCCGATATTCTGTTCTAAAAAATTAAAAAATAAGAAAAGAAGGATGTGAGAGATAGTTTGAAAAAGAAGAAGAATGGAAGTGGGGAAACTAAATGAAGTTTGAGTCATAGGGAGCTTATTACTTTCACCACCTGAAAGATATACATTTGTACTGCTGAAATGTGTCAAATCTTGTTGCTATAACAATATATCACGTTAAATAAGACGCCAGAGCTTGTATATTAGTGAGAAGTATCGTGTAGTTATGCTTTGTCACTAATACTTCACTATGAGGATAAAGCTTTACATTCTTACACTATTTAAATAAAGATCGCTTTTTAAAGGTTGGTTTAAATTACGAACAATTAATAAGTCTCAAACTGTTTGTTTCTATTATGAACATTTATCCTTTTGTTAAAATGTAGAATTAAATCTTGTAAATTATGCAGATTCATCAATGAAATCCTGGACAAAAAATTTATCATTTCCGTTCATACAGAATTCCACACTGAACATTTAGTCAAAAATGATGAACTTACGATAAAAAATTTTTAAATGTTACTATAATAAATAATCATTTTTTTAAGCCGATGTAAATAGTTAAATTGATAATGCATTAGGTAATTGCTATACTCTTAATGCGCTGTGAATTCCAAGTGAAAATTAATTTATTTAATTTTAACGGAAGAATTTTTTTGGCAACTTTTATAAATTTTTTGATACAAAAGAAATCATAATGTATTACAAAATATACAGTAGCTTGAAACCTAAATGATTACACTTGTATTCTTATCATTTATTTTGTAAACTAATAAAATTTATTTGGAGATACAAATCAATATGTAAATATATATTAATTTTTTACGTATAAAAAATTAGCCGTTGCGTACAAGACGCTGTTGTAACATAAAATAGTATCTGAATTGATAGCGATATTTTGTAAGCACTAAAATATTGATATATAAACTGAATAAATGCTTAAAATTCGTTCAGATTGTAAAGAGTGAAATATTTTCCAATTTGAGCACGATGCGAGTAAGCTGAAGATAACGAAATATATATTATCTATTCAATGTTACTGAACTATACACATAAAATGATAAAGCAGAAGTGAACAAAAATGTAAGGTTGAATTTTTAACTTTAACTTATTGTAGGATGTGAATGATTGAATAGTGTAGCGGAGGATATAAGGAAAAAATAAGATGGTTTTAAAAGCTTTTCAAAATTTCAATAATCTGTTCAAATAAAAAAACATTAATAAATATGTATCAAATATTAAAACATATAATATATAATATATATATATATATTATATATATATATATATATATATATATATATATATATATATATATATATATATATATATATATATATATATATATTTTTATTTATATATATATATATTTTTTTTTTTTATTATATATAAAAATATATATTATTATATATTATATATTATATATATATATTATTATATATTATTATGTATATATATATATATAGTTATACATATATATATATATTATATATATATATATATATATATATTATATACATATACGTATATATTATGTTGAAAGAAGAGCAGAAGAAGAGTATAGGTTAGTATATATATATATATATATATATATATATATATATATATATATATATATATATATATATATATATATTATATATATATATATATATATATATATATATATAAACAATTTGTACTTGATGTATTTCCATCTTAATTTTTAATACAATAAGCAATATGATTAAAAGCTTAAAAGAATATAACGATTGAATTAACTACATTTTAGCACTGATTAAAGGCGAGTCTCCATGATGACCCTTTCCATAAGAATACATCCGAAGCTCACACTTTAACCGTAGATCAATACAATGAAAATATATTATTTAATTAATGAACAATTATGAGTGAGAAAGATGAAATTCACTTCCTTACCCGAAATTCGGAGGCACAATTCGGTATAAATATGCACTCCCCGACGTTCACTTAAAAATATTCTGATCATCACACTCTCATGAAATATCAATCATTTATTTAACACATAATATCAATTCAATATGACGCCTTGTCTCCCACTTTAAACTTCACGAAAAGTCGATTACTTCACTTAACTTGAGTTGAAGAAGCCAATCGCACACCAATTGAAAGTGATCAAAATAGTTGGAGAAGGTGTGACTGACACAAAACGAAGGAATAAAAGATGGAATTAAAACAAAATGAGAATTACTTTTTAGATTTCCGAGCAGGTAAAGTTGATTCTTTTCATTATCTTCGTCTCTCTCTACTTCTCTTTAAATTCATTTGCAAAGGCTAAAACTTTGAACATTCCTCTCTCTCTCTCTCTCTCTCTCTCTCTCTCTCTCTCTCTCTCTCTCTCTCTCTCTCTCTCTCTCTCTCTCTCTCTCTCTCTCTCTCTCTCTCTCTCTCTCTCTCTGTGCAAGTGACTGCCTCAACCTTTCCCTCTGATGTATTTTCATAAAACTTTTGGTCATTCTTTAAAAGTATTTTCTTTAATTCAAGATTAGAAATAGAAATGGGAAAGAAATTCCCTTCCTCTTAGGAAGACTTTTTACATTATTGACAATAGTTTGACCTTTGGTCCTTTCAATCTTCCCCCTACATTTTCGAAAAGAGCATAGCTCCCTTTAGTATTTATATATATATATATATATATATATATATATATATATATATATATATAGTATATATATATATATATATATATATATATATATATATATATATATATATATATATATATATATATATATATATATATATATATATATATATATATATATATATATATATATATATATTGGATGGGGTCAAGTATCGGGATCGGTAGTTTTCTACTATCAAAATCGGTAACTGCAATTTTTTGTGGTATCGGTATTCGATATCGGAAAAATCTACCTATTACTGGTATCGATATTGTGAGAAAATAACCGATTCCCATTTGATACCGTTACCAAAAATCTTATTTTAAAAACTGAATTGTTTGACTAATGCTTGTTTATATTATATATATAAACAAATAAGGAATCCGTGGAACTACCTTAGATATGTCATGCATACTCTACACAAAGGTCAATAGTGAGCAAGACCCCATACAGGGTAAGCCACTGGGGGGGTGAAAGGTTCCAAGGGCGCCTAAGAACACCTAATCTCTTAAAACCTTGTTTGGAGAGAGGTAATGTTAACCTTCCAAGAAAGATCGAGGGAAAAAGAAACTCCAGAAGAAGGTCTGACTTGTGTGTTCTCGAAGGTGATGTAGTTGTATGGAAGATTATGTTAAGGAATAGATGAAGGAACTGAATTTTTGAGTCATTGAAAACAACAATATTATTTTTGCTCTCAAGTCTCAACTAGAGGTACGAGAAAGATCTGAGATCGGTTGCTCAGGGGTCAACCTCATAACATCCTCTAAAACAGATGATATATATATATATATATATATATATATATATATATATATATATATATATATATATATATATATATATATATATATATAGGTATATATATATATATATTATATATATATATATATATATATATATATTCATATTTTATATAAATAAATATATATTCCAAGGCCTTTTATTTATACACAACTATATATATTGACCCGAATATATATAGCACAGATGGTTGCAGATACATCACAGCAACGTTAATGTTCGTCGCACTCGTCACATCACACATACCTCGTATATGTGACTTTGCTGTTACATCTTATGCGATGTACGCTTTTTCGTTCCACATGCAACGTAATTGCAACGTAACATCGTTACTCATAAATGTTTCCGCGACACTGCCAAACGTACGATATCATTTAATAAATATAACAAACACCCTGTCTTTTTTCTCCAAATTTCCTAAAACTCTTTCATAATCTTTTTCATTTTGTTTTGTTGTTAATAAGTCATTTTATACATGATTTTCTACAGAAATTGTATTATGTAATTTAAATTTATTTTTATCAAATGTCGTACATTTGCGGGCACTCATAAATATAATTATGTCTCCAGTCAGCAGTCACGATATGAGTGAAAGTGAGTTTGGGAGTGATTTTGCCAGTGTTATTTCAATTTGTGTAAATTTATTGTGTTTCTGTTTTTAATTTTTATGTGTTTCACGGAAATATTTATTTTATTTTATTATAGTTTCTTTTCCGAAGGTCACTAAATGTAACCTCCCTATATGATAGTGAAATTTACTGACTAGTTAAGCCTATTTAGATTTCTCAAAAGCAACTTTTTACCACAAAATTAATAATTTTACTATTTTATAAATATTAAGTCAACAGGGCATATATATATATATATATATAATAAAGCAACATATATATATATATATATATATATATATATATATATATATATATATATATATATATATATATATATATATATATATATATATATATAGTATATATATATATATATATATATATATATATATATATATATATATATATATATATATGAAGTTTATAATGAAAACGCTGAAAGGTTTCACGATAAATGCGAAAACGGTTAAACACCCAAATTTAACTGAACGAAGTACAAC
>JABUQX010059964.1:45000-62629 GCA_015478945.1 Trachelipus rathkii | reverse complement strand
CGGTATGATAGCAAGATTTGCACAGGCGATGTGGGCTTTTCTTTTGACTTGACAACATCAATGGCTTGCACTCTAAATCTGCAATCCATGAAATACTACCTCTCTAACTCTTAACCTAATTTTATGGCTTCGTTGGCGAGACCCCAGAATGGCCTAAGAAGAATTCACCTTCAAAACTCGTTTAATATATCCAATTATAACTTATTTTTATAATTTCCGTTTGAGGGTGGAGTATGTGCCTATGTAAATATAAACACTCCAGTAACACGTCTCGTGAGAATCTCGAATCTCCTACTTCGATGTTCTGTGGCTAAATCTTTCTTCCTTCTACTTTACTTTGAAAAAGATTGTGCTTGGGGCTTAGCTGTTTTCCTACCAACAGATTTCATGCCTTTTTTGATTACCTTTCAGCGAGACTGTTATATCTTCTTCATCCAAATACGAGGTCCCTCTATTTAGGGGATTTAAATGTACACAAAACTGAAATTGTTGGTTTTCTCTCGTACTGATTTATGATGGAAAGGATGCCAAATCATTCAGTATTTCTCAACGATTGGAAAGCAACTGGATATTTAATAAGCCTACACACATTCCGGAATCGTCCCAACCGATTCTTGAACACACTTGACCTATGTTTCACCACTTTTAGTCTTGTCTCTCCCCTATAAAAATTACACCACTCTTTCACCTTCGCTCCTATCGATAAATCTGACCACAACCGCATATCACTTAATTTTAATACTTTCGTCTCCACATCTCCATCCTGCTCGATTGCGGTTTGTTCTGGCACTTTGCATCGACTTGGGGGGCATTGCGTTGCTTCTACGCTACCTACTAAATTGAAGTGACTGCTTTGACTCTCAAGACGCTTCAGATTCTGCCGAAAAAGTGGGAACTGTAATTGTTAATGGGTTGAGCAGGTTCATTCCTTTTGGACTAAATCTTTTTTCTTCCTCAAAATCGGTTATAATATCTATCGTGCTTGTTCCCTGGCCATCCTATCACTCTTGCCAATGTTTCATTCAGCTAGACAGAAATCGTTGCAGGAGTATACTCTTCCTTGTCGGACGGGCAAAGCCGGACTTTCATTAAACGAAAAATGACTGACCTCCTTTGGTTCATCCTACGTTGTTGACAAAATCTCTCTTGGCCCTTGCCAAAAACATCTCTAACATTCCTGTAATCATCACTAGACTGTTATTCGTTCTGATGATTCTGTTGTTAATTTCTCCAAACTGAAAAGGCCAATCAGCTCTTTTTCGGCCTCCTTTTTCCTCTAATTCAACCCTGGACGATTCTGGTATTCCTCTTCCTCCCTCCTTCTCCTCTCAGGTTTGCTATGTATTATTCCTTTCATTTCATTTTGATCGGGTGGCATTGAGCTCCGTGGAAATCTTATGCTTAGGAAGGGGTGGCCCAGATGCATTCCCCTCCGCAATTTGAGGAAATGGGGCTTCCGTGCTGAACCCCACCCCTCGTTCAACTATAGTCTCTCTGCCTCAAACTCGCACTTTTCCCTCAGGGTGTTGAGCAAAGCGCGGCATATGCTCCAACTATTCCGAAAAAAATGATGCTGCTCTGATCCTTCTAACTATCGCCCTATAGCTCTCACTTGTATTTTTTCTAAGATCTTTGAAACCCTTCTCAACTTCTGGAATCTCTTTCCCTTCTTTCTGATTACCAGTATGATTACAGTACGGCTTTCGGTGCTCGAGATCTACTGGCGATATACTTTCCTATTTAACAGATTGATGGTTTTCGCCCTTAGGAAAATACTGGGAGACTTGCGTGGTTGCGCTGACATATCAAAGCATTCATTTTGACCGGGTAATGGCACGCCGTCACTGGCCTCAACGCTCGGCGCAAGGGCTCCCCTCCTTTGGTTTCCTTCTTCTCTTTGGCTTACTTATGTCTAGCTTTCTTCTCACCTGCTCAATGTCGGCTGTTGATGATGGGGCCGACGTTCTTCTTGTTCTGTCTCAATACTGCCATTCTCTCTGTCTCCATCTTTTTTATTCTCCTCTTTATTCCTGCTTCTTCAATCATGAATCTTCTCACCCTGGCACATCTAAACTCTATCCCTCAAATATGTCGCTTGACTTGACCCTTTCATTCCTTCCAACTGCATGTTCAACTCTGCTCCCTCTTTTACTCTAGAATTGCCTCTCTCTCTTATTCGGCTTTCCGATTCTATTCTCGTGATCTGGATAGATTTTCAGGGTTGGGTCGTCTCAGCTTGTGAAAATTATAATTCTTTAAAAACCCCAACTTCTACAAATCCTCTCTCCTAAGACACTTAACTTCTATCTCTTCGACGGTTCTCTCGTTCTCCTGTTGACAATATATAAACATCCTTGGGCCTTAACATTAAAAAAAAAATGCTTTTTTGAAAACCTCAAATCACCGTGGTTGCTAGGGCGGGCCTCAAAGAAACTGGGAGTTCTGTTTAGAGTGGGAGACGTATTTTTCTCTCTCAGTTGCTCCCCATACAATGGTCTCTCATCCGCCCTTATGGAGTAGCTGCTTCTTCATATCTAGTGGGGGGGCGGGGGCTTGGTTTCATCCGGGCTTTTTTGGTAGGGTCGAGTCCAAAGCGCCAAAGAACTTGATAAATTGTCCTGTACTTCTTAGTCACTTGACCCTTTATCATTTGCGGTCGCGAGTTGGTTGCTTTATCCTTTTTCTATTATTAGGTTTATTAGAGGCCAGTGTCTCGAGGTCGAACTATCCACCTCGTCGTTTACCACCACCTTTACGACGCCCTCGTACCACAAGGCGGTGCTGTGTCGGACATGAGTTTTGTTTTGATGTTAGTAACTCCAGAGTGGTTCGCTGCGGGGCTTCTTTCTTTCCTGCCACCTCTGTTCTGTGTGGGATTCTCTTCCCATCATCGGCGTTTCCTACCTCAAATTTAATTTCCCTCACTGTTTAAAGCCTGCGTCTGTTGCTCTCTACCTAATTTTGGCGTTAGATTGGATTTTTGATGGCGTTCAACACCCACTTCCATTGCAAATAGGGTTCTGCCCGTTGAGCGGCGGGTGGACAACTGTAAAAAAATTAAATAAATAAAAGTTTCTAATAAGGAATTCCTTAAGCTAGCTGTAACCCCACAAAGATGGCACCTCCGACGGTGAAACCACTTCTAGAATGCAATTAAATAGCATAACCGAGGAGCTTGCTTGCGTTGTGACAAATAAAAAAAAAAAAAAAAAAAAAGAGAACAGAGAACGTTGGAAACCGCCTTCATCTGCAACCACCTGGCACAGCACTGATAGTGCCGATGGGGTTTCAGTAAATAAACCCTAAACCTACTGAAGATGAGGATTTGGATAATGTCAGACTTTGATAAGTTCCTGGCCAAAATTCTATTGACATTCTCATTCACCTTCAAGGAATCACACCAGGAACCTCATCGTAAAAACTGAAGAGAGACACAGTCATCAAGGAGCAAAGATATTCAAATTTGCAGTCTGTGAAAGAGGAGATGAGGCTGCTACGAAAACTACGATGCTGCTACAGGAAGAGATCCTTGGGCATGCGGTGGATGAAAAAATGGGCCAATTTTTTCAATTATTATCAGTGCTTTGCTAGCAAATTAATTCTCAGCACTTCCTGTCAATCAGTCGAGGAGAGAGAGCGTATTATAGTGTAGGTAGGGTAGGAATGTAAACACCCCCAAAAAGGAAACAGGCTCTCGCCAGATATAGTGAAAGCTTAATGTGTTTGCATTAATTGTGACTTTTTTTTGAATCTCACGTATAATTTTTAAGTTAATTTAGGTAGTATCTTTATTATGTTCATGTCTTGAGTAACTAGCGTTTTTTTATTTTAACTTTTGTTAGATGTATTAATTGAGGTCTCTTCTTCCATTATTTTTATTTCCTTTATATTGTAGCTAGTTAAAGATCTTCTTGTAAATTGTAATCATGTTAAACATAAAAGCTAGTAGCTCTTTATTTGTTAACTGACTGAAAAAATTCTTATATTGGTAATAATTTTTTAAATTAAACACAAACATAAAGAAATTATTAAATATTATATTTTGTCAAAATGATTATCCTATAAGGTACTATATTTAATTTATAAAATAAAAATATTCTTGTTAACCAAATATAAATATAAATGACTAAGTATTGTTTGTACAGGGAATGGAATCTTGAGGTGCCTAGCAGTGCACAAATGTTCTTTCTTAATTACTTGTGTATTTGTTATATATTAATTAAGTAGCGGTGTATCAGGTTATGCGGCACCTAAAAAAATAGAGTATCCGTGGTATCGGTATTGGTATCGGCCTCTTTTCTGGTATCGGTACACCCTAGATATATCTCTATATTATATATAGGATAATATATATATTATATATTAAATATATATATATAATACCTATATATATATATATAGGGTGTATTATTAATATTATTATAGTATACTATCTATTATATATATATATATTTGGAATGTAGAAACTTATATGTTTGTTGTACATACCAGGATCCAATTACCTATATATATTCTTTTAAACAATGAAGTCAATGACATGAGCTTATAAACATTTCACTAAGTTAAAGAGTATAATTTTTCTAATATTTTCATTTTTTGTTTTACTATTGTTTTTATTTATTTAATTTCATTCTGAAAAAATTGAAAAACCCCAAGTGGGCAAAATAGGGCTTTTGTTTTTTTCTTTTTCTATATTTATATTATATTATATTATTATATATATATAGATATATATATACTATAATATATAATATAGTATATATTATATATATGATATATATATATATATAATACTTATATATACTATATATATTGGACATTTATAGTGGTTGACTCGTTATGAAATTAAGTTTTAGGATTAATTTAGGTTAAGTTTGGCTAGGTTAGGTTATAGGTTAGGCTGAAGTTAGTTTAGGTTAGATTAGGTCTATGGTTACCCAAAATTTTAATGTATTTACAATGAAAGTATTATTAAAATTACGATTTATTAATTATTGATTTTCGCTCCGGGAGTCAGGCTAATATAATAGCCTATACTATATATTAGTATATATATATTATATATCATATATTATATATATATATTATATTAGTATATTTATATATAATATATATATATATGTATATATTAATATATATATATATATATATAACTTCTTTCAAACAAATGATTAAAATGAGCTTATAAACATTTCAATAAGTAAAAGAGTATAATTTCTAATATTTTTCATTTTTGTGTTACTATTTTTACATAAAATTATTTCTTAAAAAAAAAAAATGAAAAAACCAAATGGGCAAAATAGAGGGTTTTTTCAAGTGTGTTTTTTTTTTTAATATTTGAAATATAGTATATATATATATATATATATATATTTTATTATATATTATACTACCTATATATATATAGTATAATATATATAAACTAAGATATATACCGGCTATATATACTATATACGAAGTATATAAATCCTATAAGCCAACTTAATATATATATTAGGATGGGTACCGGGATATATCCGGAAACTATCCGGTATCCGGCCATGTTTTTTTTGACTTTCCGGTATCCGGCCGGATACCATTGTTATCCGCCGGATAACCCGGATTTTACTTCCCGTCAGGTTCTTCCTGCGTTGGGAGGAAAAAATAATTCAAAAATATTTGAAAATTATATAGATATATTAATATATATATCTATAATACTACTATAGAATATATAATATATATATATATATACTATACTAATCATATAATATATATAATATATTATTATATTATATACAAATACCTTATATATAATATATATATACTTGACTTAGACTTTCGATTTGGGGTTACAATGTTATATATATTATATTCATCAATGATTATTTTTACTGTACAATCAAACATTTTATCGGGAATTGGTGGCGACCCACTGTTTCATATATATCATTATAACCTAAGCTTAAGAAAAATTTGTATAAAAGAAAAAAGGATGAAAAAAATTTTTTTTAAAAATTAACTTTCATTCAATTTCATTTAATTCTTAAGTTTTGGTTAATTATTACTTATGTTACAAACTATAATAAAATAGCCGAAGCAAAAATTACCGATTTTCGTGTTGCTGCGCAGGGTTAGCAAAGATGGCCAACCTGTAAAAATTTGTGAGTCCTCAATTTTGGCATTCCACTGAAATTCCACATTTTTTTTGGTAGTCCTCTAATTGGAGCGAAATTGCGGAATTAAATTGCGGAATGAAATAGCAATTCCGCTGACTGCAATTCCGCAACGAATTTTCATTATATGGCAATCGCAATTCCGCAATTTATTTTCGTATTGCGGAATTGCGACTTAAATTGCGGAACGGCCACCTCTGATTATATATATTTATATCCTATATATTATATATTACAATATATGTATATACTATATATACTTATATTTATTAAAAATATATTATATAATATAATTAATTATAATAATATAATATTAATACAATCTATACTATTACCTAATATAACACAATAGTATCTTTAAGGAATACTATATGCAAATATAATAATTATTATATATTATTATACTATATATACACTATATATGCTACTCATATATATACATATATAGTATATTATATATATTTATAATATACTATAATAATATATATAAACTCATATATATATATATAATAATACTATATATATAATATTCACTATTATTGTTGTCTCACGATAGTTATGTCTACAGCGGATGTGTATCACCCTACGGATGTTATTAAGTATTTGAAAATGTGTAGGAATATTAGGTCGGTTATTTAATTCAATAATAATATATAATGAGATAATGGTTACGGCTGGTGTAACAATACCAAACCCTTACATCAATAAACAAACACATCATCTTATCCTAAAACACAAAAAGGAAAAGGGCAATGGCTTTCTATGAAATGCGCAAAGAAAATAAGGGAGACGCTCTTTCCCCTCTCGACATTATTTGATACGATTGTCTTCGTTTCCACGCAATGTACCCATAAACAACTAGGAGTCCTCCGTTAGACATTTCATGTGCCTTACCAAAGCACAAACGTAGTCCAAATATTGAAAATAAGTCTATGTTTTAATACATTCTATTTGGCCAATAGTATTTAAAAATTTCGATACAGCTAACAAAGGAATTAATTAAATTTTTGATAGCCTAAGCATACCCTTTTTGTTAAATTGATATGTAGCCTAATAATACCCGGGCCATCACGTAGAATGTGTACAACCACACCAAACTACCGATAACTTTATGGCGGTAATTTATCGCGATAACGGTTTCGGGTATCTGTTATCGATAATCTCACTTTACCCAATAATCAAGGACTTCAAAACAATTCGCGCGATAATTTTTGTCTCCAAACCACCGAATCAACTATATGGCGAAATGTATTCCCGCATAACGGTTTCGGGCTATATGCTATCCGGTAAAATCTATCAATAATGGGTTCCACCAATATTTTTGTTATACTTTATATATAATAAATATAATATAATATAATATATATATATATATTATATATTATATATATATATATAATATAATATAAATATATATATATATATACCGTAATATATATAATATATAGTATATATACAATATATTATATAACTCATATATATATATATATTTAATAATATATATATATATATATATACGTATTATATATATATATATATAATATATAATTATATATATATATATATATATTATATATTCTATAACGATATATCAGAAATCTATATAACGATAATCGTCATGGCACCGTCGTTCGTTGCACTGGACCATCAAATCAAAGGGTGACGGGCGAGAAAAACCAGTGCTATCTGGGCTCGCCTGAAATCACCCACCCCTCATTGTGACCAAAAAAAAAGCTTATTGACTTGAAGACCAATGCCAGTCTCCAGTTCTGCAACCCTCTGGTCAATTACCCTCCTTGACGCCATAGAAAAGAGGTTCTCCAGCCACCTTTGAAGATGAGGAGGACCTTGTTTGGCCACTGCTACCACCCCCCAAAGTTTCGCCCTGATTGTGGATGAGGCTTTTTTTGACAGAAACAATGGGACCAAAAGGTGTCACAGGTCAAGGCCCTGATGGAGGAGAAGGTGAAGAAGGTGGAAGAGTTATTGCGCCGGGTACCGAATCCGAGAACGCCACATACCAGCTCAGGCGAGGGAGAGGCCATGGAAGAGAAAGGACTACTACTTCAAGCATCTGTGATGCTGATGATTACACATGAATAATCAACGCGTTCAAACGTCATCAAGATGCAATCAGAGTAGCTGCTCTCATTGTAAGATAATGACTGCAGGTGAATAATCGACAGACACGCCTGTCTCAGAAGTAGCTTTTTAACAATGAGAAAGGGCTCATTGATCTCTTAATAAGGTACAGTAGTGCAATGCGTCTAGCGCTGCGGTGGAGCGTTTGTTCTCCCTTGGCAAGATATCTACAGAGCCAAGAGGAATTCCTCTGTCAGATGAAAACTTTAAATGCTCATGTTTATGAAGGGGAACATCCAAATGCTGCAGAAGCTTTATCTCATTTTTATAATCTTTTTATATTGATAAATTTGCTAAAGTTTAAAATTCTTTGATTTCATTTCAAATCTTTATTAACCTTTATCTTTGGCTTTTTTACATACATTATAGAATCTAGAGCATCAGGGCATAAATTAGAAAATAAATTTTTTATTTATAAAAAACACTATATATATACAACCGAAAAAATTAAAGTTATTTAATAGGCATATCCCAAAGTTTTTACAAGTATATATTTAAAGCAAGTAGCAAACTGCCATATTTTTCTGGGTAGGTGTACGTACAAGAATCACTGAAAAAATTTTATATCTAGTAATCTATAAAATTATTTTGAAAAGACAATGACTTTAAATTTTTTTAGCATTTTTCTTTAACAATTTGGAAATTGTGATTATTTGTCTTTTTTTAACATTTTGCTTCATAATATAATGAAATACATAAAAAATTGGATTTATCGATTTATCTTATCGCCTTATCGGTCGATATTTTTTACTCAACGAGTATCGGATATCGCTTTATCATGATAAGCGTGTTTCGTTATGATTTAATCGGTTATTCGCGAATAACATTTTTCGTTATCGTTCCCACCTATGTTCATACGATTCATATGGGCTATGTTCATAACTACAAATTATGAGTAATAAAGTGTGTACTGAAACGTATAACTTCAGAGGGTTTGTTTAGTCAGAGAGCCAATAACATTTGAGAAACATGCCACACAAATGTGACCAGGATACGCAGCGACGAAAAGATACCCGCGTGACATGTTGGAGGTGTACATTACGCCAAACACAGGAATGCTCGCTCAGAGCTGCGGCAGAATCCCCTATGTTGATAACGTATCACTCAACATCGAACGGACCGCCGAGCCACCTGGCCATTTCCTAGAATTTACAGACGGTTTCAAGGTACAGGGTCGTGATAGTTCAACCCAACCCCCCTCATCACATAACGGGAGGGGGGCGTCGTGTACCGTAACATTCGGACTTGTCAGCTCCCGTCGTAAAACTGAAACGTATCTGCATATACTCAACCCACCCCAATAGAAAAATCCAACGTTCCTCATTACGAGGCAGAGTATTCGGTATATAACTTAGGGAAATTCGAAGGAAACCATACGCGGTATAGTGTTGCAACACATAGATATCCAGTAAATAGGGTGCTCATCCATTAGACATGCCATAGAGTTAATAGAACAATACGATGCGAGACCAAAAAAGAGCGACGGTGGATAATCACTAAGCATAGATACAATTGATTGCCTTTAAAATGGAGAATTTGATAAACGACGGAGAATTAACCTATAATTGAGAATAAATACTTATGGAACCGATGATCATCGCTAACAAATAAACATATGAAATATAAACAGGATGGAACTTTCAGACCTTGGGCGGGAAACGAACCCCATGATAACATTCGCTAAACAATTCACCAGGTTCTCATTATCAGTCAAACGTTTGGATAGATACAGAGGAACAGATTTATCAACCTCACAATAGATCGGAGAATATTATCGAGGACGCTCCCCTTACTGTCTACGAGCGAAAAATTAATAGAAGCAGGACAGCAACTCTACCTATCATAGATATTCTCAACATGACAAGGCATGTCCCCGGATTGTCCTGACCTCCATTAGAGATGACGGATGTCAATTATCACCTTAAGAAGCCAACGAAGCCAACATGATACAACTTATTCCATCAGTATTACCAAAACATGAGATGAAGGTATGCCCCAGCACATTTAATGCAAGCTCATATATAGTGACGATAGATCACTATTACAGTATTCTCGATAACAAGAACTCTATTATCCGGAGGAAGGTGGATCGGATAGAAATACATACTGCCACAATTTGCATTATGGTGCCACATCGAGCGTGCGTCAATATACACCAGCACCGAAACTTAACACCATTATGAAGTGAACTAACTTATAGCTATGTAGGAGGTATTCTATTAACAATCAACAATACCAGTAGTACGCATCCAGGTGAGTTTTATCTTAGTGAATGACCCAAAGTAAACTCGCCCAGATAGATCTTCGCCGAGTAATGGGAAAGAATCAAGAATAACAATCAAACATCCGCTACATAAACTCTGGGTAGGAGGAATACAAACCCATTAACCAAGGCAATCACTGTCATTCGGCGCCACTATGGAGCAAATTGTAAACTGCGCAGCCCAGAGGGCGGGCTGAGGCATGTAATATCGACGAATTGGTGGAAATAGCGTCTTCACAGAACAACATTTTGTAATATACATCGTATGTACAAGTCATGAAGACGAACCTAGAGCAGTTCTCTAAACTTCATTCTATCGCGCCGTAGCCCTAGTGATGCCATTTACCAAGATAAATTCATAGGTGTAAATTTACTTTGGGATACCATGAGCTTATCCCACACTCTCATCTCATATAACAGTTGACTATTGATGGAGTGTGTCATCGATATTAAGAGCTGTACAGTTGAATAAAATAAGGTTTTCTTCAACTTTTCACACTTCACCGTTAATATAAAACATAATTGTTAAAAAGACAGTTCAAAGCCAATCGAGCTCTCAGTTCTCAAGGCGACAACCAAGGTGTCCAGCCTGAGTTACCATACTTTCGCCGGCGCATGATAAATACGTAGGTACTGATTCTAGGTGATTAGAATGTGATAACGAAACAGATACCATATAGTGCAAAAATTAATGAGAAAATGAAATGAGCCCACTCTCAGTTTTTGTGTGCGATGAGCATTTCAGCAGAACCCATATAATATTAGTATATATCATCTCCCGTTCAGAACATTCGCAATGTTTGATGCGCGTATTTTCAGAATTTATACAAGTCCGTAGACGAGACAAGCCAATTTACGTAACCACAATCAATCCATTCCTCCTTAAATGAATGTAAAAAATAATCGAACTTATAAATTCCATACACATATTTTACATATAAACACATCCCGCAATTAGTTGAAGTGAATTTAGGTCTCACCTACGTTACTTTAGTTTGTAAAACTAATCATATTAAAACTCAGTGAACCACTTCCTTATAATTTATACTTTATATATATATGTATATAAATATAATACATTATTATATATATATTAATATATCATTATAGCTAATTAACAAGTAATTATTAAAATTACTAAATAATAAATATATATTATATTATAACTTATATATTATAAGGTAACTAATATACGCTATTAAATACGTATATACCTATAATAATATATATATATATATATAACTATGAGTAGGATAAACTTATATATATATACAGTGTATATGATCAGTATAATTTAAGTCTTTACCAGCCTTTACATGCCTTGTATTTCCCTATGCCTATGAGATCTCCTTAGAAACTACCTCCCTTCACCCTCATTTCTTAGATCATTGAAGTCTAATTCCCTTTGCTTTCCCGCATCGCCAGTACGGCCTAGTTCAGCGCTCGAGGTTCTTACTGGCGATATTACTATTCCTATGTCTTACTGATTTATGGGTTTTTTCGCTCTTAGGAACTACGGGGAGACTTGCGTGCTGGTGGGGCTTGACATATCCAAAGCTTGTGACCGGGTTTGGCACGCAATATGAGCACGGCGTCACTGCTCTCCTAGCTCCCCTCCCTCTTTGGGTTTTCTCCTTCTACTTTGCTTACTTATGTTTAGTTTTCTTTAAAGTCGCTCAATATCGGCTGTTGTTGATGGGGCGACTTCTATCTGCCTTTATCTGGCGAATAGTAGCTCTGTCCTCAGGTTCTTTTGGTATCTCTCTACTTTAATTCCTACTTTCAGTAATGATCTTCTCAGCCTGCAAATTTAAGCTCTGCCTTATGCAAAATATTTCGACTCATCATTCGCTGATGACTCGACCCTTTTGACATTTTCCTAACTTTTTCAATTCTTCAATTCCATCCCATTTCAAACATGCTCCTTCTTTTACTTCTAGAAATTGCCTCTCGTCTTAATCTGTCCGATTCTATTCTCGCTGATCTGGATAAATTTTCCGGGGGGGGGGGGTCGTCTAACCTTGTGAAATTAATTCTTTAAAAACTCAACTTCTACAAATCTCACTCTCATAAGCACCTTCTAACTTTCCTATCTTCTTGTCGACGGTCTCTGATCTGCTCCTGTATGACCAAATATAAAGCATTCCTTGGCTACTTAGACAATGGAAACAAAAAAAAATGTCTTGAAACCTCCAATCACACGTTGCGAGGGCGTCCTCCAAGAACTGGATGGGGAGCTTCTGGTAGACTGCGCGAGACTTTTTTTCCTCTCCCAGTTGCTCCAGCTTACAAGGGTCTCTCATCCGCCTTGTATGGAGTACTGCTCTCATATCTTGGGGCTGGTTTCACCCGGCTTCATTGGGGATAGGTTCGAGTCCAAAGGCCAAAAGTCTCTTATAATCTGTTCTGTACTTACCAGTTCACTTGACCGCTTCTATCTTTGCGGGCGGTGGAGTTGTAAAGCAGTTCGGCTTATTCTCTTTTCTATAGATACCGCCCAGCGGCAGCGTGCTCGAGGGAGCTTATTCACTCGGCGTACCTCCACCGTTACGTCGCCCTCGTAGCACCAGGGGTGCGTGTCTGCACATGGAATTTGTGGGGGTTTGGTATGGTAACTCCAGTGGAGCTAGTAATTCTCTCGTGTTCCCTGTATTGGTGCCTTCCTCAATCTTCCTAGCCACTTCCTGTTCTGTGTGTGGACATTCTCTCCATCTTCTTGTGTTTCCTCTGAATTAATCTCCCCCACTTCAAAGCCTGCGTCTGTGCTTCATTTGCGTTAGTTGATGAATATGATGAATTTTTGAGGCTTTCAACACCCCCCTCCTTGAAATAGGGACTCTGCCCGGTGTAGTGATGGGGTGACAACTGTACATATATTATATATTTATACAATATATATAATCATTATATATATATCATATATATATTATATATTATTATATTAGGATGATAATTTTTAATTAAATAAGTGTGTATATCTAAGTATATATAAATTATTATCATATATAAAGATTTTTTCCTGAGGATAGATATCCGGCCGGATATCCGTTTAACTTCCAGCCGGATAATTCCCGTGGGTATCCGGCCTATGCCCGGCCTAATTCTAAACTTATCCTGGGAATGTTCCCCTGTCCCATCTCGCTTAATTATAATATTTAATTTATATGTTCTTTTAAACAAAAATGAAGTAAAACTTGAATGGAATATAAATTTTCACCATATGTAAAAGAGGCTATAATTTCAATATTTCATTTGTGTTATTAGTATTTACATGCAATCTTTCTGAGAAAACAAAATTTGCAAAAAAATTTAACTATTCTGTTCCATCACAACTTCCTAACAAGACGTTTTTTAAAAAAAATATTAGGTATATATATATAATATATTAAGATAATATATTATATATTATACATTATATAATATATAATATATTTATATAAACATAATGATATATATATATCGTATATATATATATATATATTATATATATTTATATATATATATATAATATATTATATACCAGGGCGACAGTGGGGGGCTTTTTGAGGGGGTACTCAGACTACTACTCCCCGAGATTTTCCAAAGTGATATTTTATACAAGTTTCATCATATTGAATATATATATACATATATATTATATATATTATAATATATAATATATATATATATATATTATATATATATTAAATATATTATATTATATATATATATATTAATATATATAGATATATTATATATTAATATATATATATATATATATATAGTTTATATATTATAATATATATATATATTTATGATATATATAATATAGATAATATAACGGTATATATAATTTTTCAAAAAAATAAAAAAATTTTCACTCATTTTTTTGTAACTATTATATATATAGTTATATAATATATATATATATATATATTAATATATATTTCATATAATATGAATATTATTATAAAATTTAAATATAGATTGGTATTACAGATTTATTTGTGATATTCTTTCAACAAATTGAATATTAAATGAGGACTTTTAAAACCATTACACCCAAGAAAAAGATGAGAGTATAGTATAATTTAAAGTAATTTTTCATTTTTGTTTTTTAACATTTTTTATGAACATATTAATCAATTATGTAGGAAAGAAAATTTTAAAAAATGCAAAAAATTAAATAAACCCAAAATAAATGTCTTTTTTTCATTTGGTGAATATATCTATAGCTTATAATATATATATATACGATATATATATATATATATATATATAATCTATTGATTAATAGTATATATATATATAATTATTATATATTTATAATATATATTAATATATATATATTATTAAGATATATATATATTAAATATATATATTTATTCATTTCGACAAATAATAATTAAAAATTGTAACTTATGGCAATAGAAATCTAAAGTTGTAAAATTAGTAATCAGATTAATATATCATTTGTGTTTTACTATTTTTACATGGAATGTCTATTCTTATAAAAAAAATAATTATAAACCCAGTAGCGGCAATCTTATGAGTTTCATGGAGTGTTTTTTTTTATTTCTGATGTGCGGTGAATTTGGCTGTTTTCGGGTCTGACCCACTTCATCTAACCCTTGAGTCACTTGTTCGTTATATGGTGTAATAGTAGTAGTTATAGTTTAATAGTAGGTAATTTAGCAAACCCTGATCGCGACAGCCAAATAGCAAGCGGGTCCTAGAGGCAGTGCGTGTGGCCCGGATGGTGTAGCGGCGTGGGATGACGCTCAGAACTTAGCGAAAGGAGTGAGTAGAAGGGGAAAGCGATAGTATTCCATGGCAAAAGAGGACAGATGTGAAGGCGAAAGGAGGTATGAAACGAAACCAGATAAACGTATAATGTAGTTTGTATATGTAAGTGTACGTGTGTGTGTGTAGTATGTGTATTTTATATGTAAATTGTTCATATGTAAATGTACAATAACAACTCACGTACGGTCATAAACTTCTTACATTAACGAACGTCGTGGTGGGGCCGGCACGTGCTTGTATGTGATTGGGCTGTATCTATGTGTATCCATGTATATTGTAAATGTGTATGTATATTATCTAAATAACACCTCAACGTACGTTTCATGACTCGTCATTGAACGATATCGCTCAGTGTGGAACGCCTTCGGGCGCACAAATAGTGCCAGATTCTAGCACCCTTATTATCTGGCATCTTGTCACTACGGCTCATAGTTAACTGGTTACTTTACTTTAGACACTTATTCGAGTCCGAAGCACTTTCGGCGTTGAAGATTTCGCCCAGTGGTTCCCTGAAGGAGAAGAAAGATAGTATACATATCAGGATGTGTATCGATTATCGCAGCTAGACGTCATCGATCACGAAAGCAGGATAGTGATTCCTAATGCCGAATAACTTTGAGTAAGCAATATAAGTGTTTAGCCATTCACGAGATGTCAGTTATTTTACATTCTGACTTTGTAATGTGAGTATACCATCAGATTCGTATTTTAGATAAAGAATTAGTCGGAATGCATACCGCATCTTTATCTACCTGAGACCGTCAGAATAATGTTGCCCTCTATGTTCTTCTATATATAAGAGGAACAAAGGATTTAAACATTCTAAATCCGATAATTTTTTGTCGTCGACTCTGTATGTGCGGTCGTCCAACATCAGAGGTGAACCTAGTTTTCCCTTCTTGGCTGTTGTACAATCCTGCCCCCCAAATGTTCTCCTCCACAAAAAGGACAACATAGTCGCACATTACCTCTATGTAGGTGACAGTCCTGTGAAACTATCATGTCCGTTCTCCCTGGCATCTGCAAACATTTGTTTCATATTGCACTATGTAGCAGTTATCTAAGTGATGCCCCCGCTTTCCGCTCTAATGTTGGCAGAAAGGATCCTAGCGCGACATTCCCTTCACTGTGGTGTTCTTGATTTCTTGCAATAACTGACAATCTGCTCAGAATTATTGTACTTTTCGTTGGGGATTATTCTGGACCATTTCTAGTGGGGTCCATTCTTTTGTTCTTTGTGTTCTATCAGAGGTCCACTCAGGTTGTCTCTGTGCATTATTCCTAGTAGTGTTTTGGTATAGCCCCCTGATTAGTTCTTCTCTCTGCTGGTATGTTCGAGGATGCCACCCTATAATGTGATTGTTCTATGGTTGGATGTTCGGAACAACATTATTTTGTTGGGAAGCATGAGTCCAACCAATTAATTAAGGTGTATTGTTTGTTGAGATCAATATCTTCGAGGTTTCTTTATTCGCTGTTAATTGATTAACAGATTTGTTTCCTACACATCATGTCAACTAAGGCTCCCAATGGACTTGTAAGAGCAGCGCGCGAGTGGACGTGCGATCTGGTGATCCCATGAGGCCCTCTATTATGAACTTTTCATGTGATATGCAGAATCTCTCCAGGAGCAGCTTGTTTCAACCAGTTTCATCCTCGTAAATTCGAACACAAGGAGTAGCTACTGAGCCAAACCCTCCAATCGCAAGGGCATCATGTAACTTGCCTCAGTCATAGACTCATCTTTCTTCAGAGTGTCTTCCATTGAATTTTTCTAGTTTCACTTATTTATTCTGCTCTCTGACTATTCTTAGCATTTATATATACATTGAATGGAGTTTGATTATTTGTGGAGTTGCTGTGATAAGTGACGTATTAGTTGCAGTAGTGATTAGCGGAGTGAAAGTGAGCTGCCTCCAAATGGAGGTTATCCCAAATAAGGCAAACCCCTCTATATGCATCCAGGGTACATGTGATTTTTTACAATAATTTTCAAATCTGTCAAGAAATTGGACTAGCGTTTCTCCACTGTCTTTTCTGTATTTTCCAGGTGGCATGACCTTAATAGGTGTCGTATGCGTGTAACGTATGTCCTGCTCATGTGATCTGTTTATAGTTGCAAAGTTTCATCATTTCTGCAGGTTGGCTTTATACTTGTACTGTTTCAAATTTATTTCATTGTTACTTGGCCAATTTCTGATGGCATTATCTTGCTCCTGTCACCTCTCCTGTCTGTCCTTTGTTATGTTCGTCTTTTTTTTTTTTTTTTTTTTTAAGTTCGAAC
>JABUQX010059964.1:30000-40000 GCA_015478945.1 Trachelipus rathkii | reverse complement strand
AAACAGAGGTCGAAGGAGGAATGAAGAAGAATGAAAGATGAATAAGGAGGGAAAGAATGAAGAAGGAATCTGACTCAGAGGAGTAGAAGTTGACAGCTGCACTGGTGCTGGCTCTGGTGAGGTGTCGATTTATTAAATATTTGTATAATAATACAATATTTGTGTTAAAATATATGTTTATAAGGATGTAGAGTTCGACTAAGGGTGTTTGAGACTCCCTCATGAGCAAGAAGGTAGCGTCATCAGGCTCCTGTTCGATGCGGGGGGCGCGCCCGCAGGCGCGTCAGCCAGTGCAAT
Source organism: Trachelipus rathkii (assembly GCA_015478945.1). Classification (NCBI taxonomy): domain Eukaryota; kingdom Metazoa; phylum Arthropoda; class Malacostraca; order Isopoda; family Trachelipodidae; genus Trachelipus; species Trachelipus rathkii. The sequence goes on along the minus strand of JABUQX010059964.1, from coordinate 39,703 downwards.
CCCCGCGAACGGCGCGTGCACGCGCCCGCCGGCGCAATCCGACGCGTGTGCGCGCCCGCCGGCGCGATCCGACGCGTGCGCGCACCCACAGGCGCGATCTGACACGGTAGGGGTGCGTGCGTGCACCCCCTCGCGTATCGCATGCACGATCCGGTACGAGAATCAAACGTGTTCTGTTTTCAAAACTTAATTTTTTTTTTATTTTATTTTAAAACTTTTCATGTTCATAACGTAAAAATTCATGTTTTTACATACCCTCATATTTTCTTTGGTATATAAGTTCTTTTGAAAAAAAAAAAAAGCGGGAAAAGAAAACAAGTTTTTATTTTAAAGCCTTTATAACATAAGAGCAAACTACATAATCGTTAACATATAAATTTTTAGCATCAAATATATTTACAATTTTATTAAAAGAAACATTATTTAAAAACATATAATGAAATAAATACAGTATACACCACATAAATTAGACCTGATAGGTTGTACAGGAAAACAAAAGGTCTTAACATATTGAACATTATATATTTTAAAAAAGATGTACATAATGATTTACTAAACATAAAATCTAAATGCAGAGAGTCAAGGAAATAAACAACATTATTTTTTATTCTTATACCAGCTATCAATGTCCATTGCTTAAACATCCCGGGGGAGAAGTGTTGAAAATAAAAGCCAGAGTCGTATACAATTTCACAGAAAATATATATATATATATATATATATATATATATTATATATATATATATATATATATATATATATATAATAATATATAATAATATATATATTATATATATATAATTATTTATATATATAGTATATATATATATTTAATAATATAAAATATATATTATAAATATATATTATATATATATATATATATATATATATATATATATATATATATATATATATATATATATATATATATATATATATATTTAGCAAGAATGAGGTTTAACATTTAACATACATTGCGTACACTCGATGTATTGTTCTAAACTTCTTAGGCCTTGGTTCGTGACATATGTGTAAATATCACGTGCCGATATTTTCAAAGATTGTTCTTTGAACCCTGATGTTTTCATTTCTTTGTCATATAGGTAGGTGAATTTTTCAAGATCGATAGCATCAATAACTCCGGGATCCTGTGATTCGATCACATTGTGTTCGTCATATATTGTATAGAGTATACCATGTGATAAGTTAATGAGTTCGTCCAGTAAATCAACTTCAATCAAACGTTTAGATATTTCTTCTTGCATTTTGATAAATGCTGTAATATTGTCAGAACCACTCACACAAACACCGTGTGAAGTGGGGCGGAAAATTCCAGTCAAGTTAGGTCTCCACCAATTACGTAAATCGATGGATTCAAATATTGTTTATTTAAAGTGAAAAAACAAGAGTTAACCTTTTTGAATCGTCTTCTTCGCCGCCTTTGATCGCAACACCCCAAGAATTTGTCACAGATGATGAAATGTACTTTTCATTTATCCATGAATTAACTTCATCAAATACACGACTTAATTCTTCACATGATAGGAATAAAGGTCTGTTACAATTGTAAGACGAATCAGTGCAAGTAAAGTAACGCTCACCACTCGACTTGCGGTGGAAAGTTAAATTTACAATATTTTTAGGATGAGATACCTTCCACACTATAATATCGTTTACAAATTTATTATTCATAAGAGAAACCATGTTTATAGTTTAATGTCGGACCTTCAACTAGTGTGAGCTTCCTATCCCTCTTTTAGAGAGAATGTAATCCTTCTTCACACAATTAACAAAAGATGATGCAAAAACCGGTTTATACATCGCTAACCCTAAAACGGTAGCCTTAACAAGAATGAAGGGGCGTGGCTTATAACTATTGCGTAATGTTATGTTTTTTTTTCTTATCCCTAATGGATTTCTCTTGTAATGTAACCTTAGGTCTACATTTTTTAACCATTCTTATCTTTTTTTTCATAATTTCTTTACACTGGACTAAGGTTGTTTGTTATTTCGTTTTCTGAATAACCCTAAAGATGAATGTATTGATTTAGGGTATGTAAAAACGTTACAAATTTAGTAAAAAAAATTTGACTTAAATCAATAGATCAATAGATCACAGTGGATAGGTGGTGCTGGATGGTGGCGATGGGGTTTGAGATTAATGATTTACTGATTTTAGAGTATGTAAAAAATGTAAATTTGTAAGTTATAACATAAAAAGAGTAAGAAATTGAGTTAACAACCATTTAAATAACATAAAACGCAACCTTTCTTATTCGATTAGTGGATCAAGGTATCAATCAGAAAGGACGTTGGGTAATTTATGTTCCGGCTCTGCTACTTGTCTTGTGTTCTTGGTCCTACAGGTGTGGGAAAACTTTCTGTTTATTACAACATTTTAAAAGAGGTCGAGATTTTCGAACAAAAGCCTGTTAAAATCATATGGTGTTACAGTGTTTACCAAGAAAAGTTTAAAGACTACAAAGATGTAATCGAATTTCATGAAGGGTTATATGACATAAAAGCTCTTCAATGTTTACCAGGACAAAATTATAATCCTTGATGATTTGATGCATAAATTGAATGAGGCTATAGCCGAAACTTTCACAGTTTACTCGCATCATTTAAACATCACAGTGTTTTTTATAACCCAGAATATCTCTTTCATCAGAATAAGTATATGAGGAATGTGTCTTTAAACACACAGTATTTAATCTTGTTTACACAAAGAAGGGATATGAGTCAGGTCAATGTTGTGGCTACCCAAATGTTCCCTACTCAACGTAAAGAGTTCCTAAAAGTATATAAAGAAGTTACATCTATACCTCATGGTTATTTACTTTGTGAGCTTCATCCTAAGAACACGCATAGAGTGTTACTGCGTACAAATATCTTACCCCTCGAGATTGGAGACAGTATAACTACCTGATAATAGTACTCTAAGTAGCAGATTATTACCTCTTTAATTGAGAAAATTTAAAACCCTGTAACTTTCCTGAAAAACGTAAACTGGTCTGTGAAGAATGAAAGTTTATACAATGTTAGCTGAAGGTATGCTAAATCTATAAAGGAAAATGTTCCTTTAAAAAGGCTCAGAAATGTGAAGTACGCGTCACAGAAACATCATTAAAAACTTGCTGGTAACGCAAGAACTTAAAAATAAAAAGAAGCTATTACAGAAAGGCGGAGGTGTGTTCCTACCTTTACTCTTTTCCGTTATAGCCTCTTTGATAACCAAGTGGCTTGCTCAATGATGAAGAAGGTAGTGGTTTTACCCTACAACGATTATGAGAAGCTGAAATATAACACAGAAACCTTACCTCTACAACAACAACAACAGCAACAACAACAACAGCAAACAACAGCAGCAGCAACAACAACGCCACAACAACAGCAACAGCAACAACAACAACAACAACAACAACAACAACAGTTCGAACAGCCTCAATCAGACATTCAGCAGCGTCAGATCGGATATAATCCTTATCACCCAATGATTCAACAGCAACCTTTGAGTTTATATGATCCTCAAGTTGAACAGATAAATAATTACGAGAAGGAATTGTGTCAAATATTAAACTCTGATGTTAACATTCATGAAAAAAAGAATCCTATATCAAAACGCTATACAAAAATTAGTAGATTTAAAAGTTTTATTAAAATCACCCAAGGAAGATGCAGCTCTAACAACAGATACTAAACCCATGGTGAAAAGAGAAGCTAATTTTAGACATATACTCAAAGAAAGCTTACCAGTGAGGAGTAAGAAAACGGGTATAGCTCTATATAATATTTTAAAAGATCAGATTACATGGGATGATCTCGGCCAAATCATTATTGATGGAGAAACAATACTTGGATCGAATATTGTTGACTTGATATCTGATCTCTCACGTGAATGGAAGAAAGCTCCAGTGACAGGATGGAACAGGATCAAACAAGAACTTCAGACTATTAATTTTCCAAGAAGTTTAATCATGAATAAACAAAGATTAGCGGATCTGGATAATATTCCATTAACGCCTAGACCTGATGCAAGTCCTGCTGGTACTTCTTTTGCATCGGATAGATCAAAGTTGATAAATAGAAGCACATTACGTTCAAGAGCGGGTCGAATAAGAAAAAATCCATACAAAGTATCAAAATGGATTAGCATCTGATTATTTATTATGATTTTTTTTATATGATTGTATTATTTGTAATTTAAAATTATGTATATATTCTATGTTATCTTTCTGTAGACATATGTCATGTTTTAGACTTGTAATTTAAAATAGTTAATATTATTTTGTAATTAAAAATAAAATACTTCATATATACATCTGATTTTTTATATAACCTTCAATATAAATGAATAAAATTTTTTATTGGTTAATGTCATTGTGAGTCATGGAGGTCAAGGAAGCGGTCGATAAATATTACTTTGATGTGAAACAGCCAAACAGTTACGGTGGTTTTTCAAGGTTTGCTTCAAAGTTTTCTCAAATTAATAAAAAAGAATTGAAAAAATATTTAGAAGGTGAGGATGCTTTTACCCTTCATAAACCTATACGAAAAAAATTTCCTACACGGAAAACTATAGCCCACCATTTAGATAGCGTATGGCAACTAGACTTGACCGATATGATAAAATATAAATCTTACAATGAGGGGTATCGGTATATTCTTTTTGCGATAGATGTATATTCCAGATACTTATGGTTAAGGGTTTTAAAAGATAAAAAATCAAAGACTGTTGCTACAGCAGTCAGAGAAATTATAAATAAGGATGACAGATATCCCAAAATGATATGGACAGATAAGGGTACAGAGTTTTAGGCAAGGAGTTTCAAGAAAATAAGTTACTGGAGTAATGATATAGGGTATTTACAACACATTTTCCGTAAACAAAGCTGCCATAGTTGAAAGAGTACAAAGAACTATAAAAGAAAGAATGCATAGGTATTTCACGAAGATGAATACATTTAAATATATTGATATAGTACAGGACTTGGCTTACTCTTATAATAGGTCTCATCATAGAACACTTAAGAATACCCCTATAGAGATGGTAAAGACAAAACCGTTTGTACCTATCAACCCAAAGGGAAAAATAAAAGATAACACAGGCATTAAAGTAGGAGACTATGTGAGAGTATCCAGGACTGATGAAAATTTCAGAAAAGGGTATGAAGCTGGATGGTCGAGAGAAGTTTTTAAAGTCGATGCTATCAGACAATTCCCTAGAGACAGGTTAAAATTATACTATCTAGAGGATTTAGACGGAGAAAAAATAAAAGGAGGCTTCTATAAACAAGAAATACAGAAAATACAATTTGATCCTAAGAGTCATGAGTATAAAATAGAAAAAATAGTAGGATCTAAAGGGAAAGGTAAAAATAGACAGTATCTTGTCAAATGGGTAGGTTACCCTATGAAGTTTAACAGTTATATAAATGCTAGCGATATTAAGAAACATTGATCAGTTTACGTTGGGAACATGGAGAGTGAAGATCATTTCTATTTAACGCTGCCCTCATCGGCTTCTATGGATCTACATCCGGAAAATAAAATATCAGACTATACAACTCAATTATTGAACCCTATAACTTTTGATCGAGAAATGTATGAAGCAGGATTAAGTGAAATAATTCTCGATGGTGGTATAGAGAATAGGCCTGAATCATATTTGGCTTTTACGATATATAGAAATGTTGATAATGTTAAAAATGTATTAAAAATTAACGCTGATATGGCGACCATCAAACGAGGCAGCAGAGAGTATGTGTCTGAAAATTATGTAATAAACCACGGTCTCTATAAATCGATTACCGAGGTGTTCATAGACTTAAACAAAAAATTTGAAGCAAGTCAAATATGTCAAGATTTAGTGTTTCTTGTTAATAAATCCGTTAGCGAAGATAACGGTTAAATCCCTTAAAATCCTCATGAGCATGTGACCCTGAAAGATATAAGTTTAATTTATTTTCTGCCCTTCAACTTGGTTTCGTTAATTGTTGTTACTCACATGTATAACAAATATCGGGAAAATATATCACATCTCTAAAAGGATCTAATTGCGCATTATATACCAACGATGGAAGAGTATGTCACAAAAAATGACACCAAGACTTCATTACATTTTGTATGCTTGCCTACTAAGATGTTTCAGGATCCTGGTATGGCCTATGTTTATACAGATATTATAGATCACCAGTACGTGGGGAATACTAAAGCCTCTTTGTTAAGAGTAGTTCATTTTCCTAAAGGTAAAAGAGTTATAAGTTTTCCTAATGTTCACTACTTACCCTTGAGTAAGACCCAACTGAGTTCGATTCGTATTTATATAAAGAGATGTAGAAGGTAAGCCGTACCCATTCACGACTGGAACAGCTGTGTGTAAAGTACATATAAGAAGGAAGCTCCGTTAAATAATAATAATAATGGAAAAGAAACGAGTCTTCAGGGGGTCAAGAATGCAGAGGGGGTATGGTTTAGGTGGATTTTTTTTTTGGCTCGTTGTTCAAGAACGGGCCCATCCCTCTGTTTAATCAGGAGGTAAATCTGCTAAAAAGCAGCTAGGACGGTATAAACTTTCCAAGATATATGAGGTGTTGATCCTCGAACAGCTGTAAAACGACGACTAGCCGATGCTTTCTGATGAAATGTTAGATGATGTTAAACGAAAAATACGACGCCGTAAGATGACTGGTCAAGGTGTAGGTCACCGTAAAAAACCTATAAAGAAGAATAGGAAAGGTCCATTAAAGAAAAAGTGATTGATGTGTTTGACCCTTTAATATAAATGATGATGACGAACATTATTTTACATAAACAAGTGACAACATGTAACATTTGTATATAAGAATGTTTAACAAATCTCTCCTCAATTATACGACCTGTGATTGTACCCAGCAAGATGCATTTCCTCCATCCCTCCAGCCCAGACTGTTGTAAGAGCAATTGGATCTCTTCTCTGTGAACCCTACACAGATTAGTGTGAATGAATCCAACTTTATTAGTATTAATCCCGTTCACTCAATCACAAATACAGATGTACCTCTCGATTTCAATATTCCTGGTAATTCTGATCAATATCTTGACCCCTCAAATGTGTTTTTATATCTAAAGACCAAGTTAGTAAACGAAGATGGTTCAGATCTCACAGGAACCGAACACATAGTATCCACCGAAACAAATTTCCTGTATACGTGTTTTAATCAACTTGAGGTATTTTTAAATGAAACATTCGTTTGTACATGTGCTGCAAGTTACCCTTATCGAAGTTATATTAAAACTTTAATTAAATTATTCTCAAGAATTGCGAAGGAAAATCTCATCTACAATCATGTGGATTTTACAATTTAAAAGATGTAGAGAACCACAGAACCCATGCTGGTAAATCTAAAAATAACACCTATGAATATTATGGACGGGTAAATGGTGATATATTCTCTCAGGAAAGACTTATTCTACCATCTGTGGATACGCGTATCAGGTTAACTAGATCTACACCTGAATTTGCTCTTAATGTTAAAAGTGCTCTTTTAGCAACAACTACGGCACCAAAGCCTATCTTTAAATTACTGGACGCATATCTTTATGTACGTAAAGTGAAATTATCTCCCATTAAACAAATGGAAATAGAGAAATCTCTTTTGACCGAAACAGCAAAATATCCAAACAAGAGAATTGAAACTAAAATTTTTAACTTTACCAAGGTTATCGAGCATTAATATACCTAACATAGTCAATGGGAGCTTACTTAGAAGGTAAATAATAGGAATTTGTAGAACGTACGCGGTATTCCTGGAAACTATGGAAATTCACCCTTTAAATTTACCATTTCGGCTTAGAGGGGTCAGTTTCATGTGAATGGTCAACTTAACGTCCGTTATTATGAGATGATATATAAGACTCACATTCCCATGCTCACGGCCTTTTTACGATTTATTTGCCAATACGGTATCATGCAGCGATAACGGTACGGGTGTTGATCTCAAGAATTATGCTGAAAACAGTAATTTATATGCATACTATCTCACTGCTGATCTTTCAGCTTGTAATGCTTATCATCTCAATATCCTAAGAAAAGGAACTTTAGGACTGAGTCTCAAATTTGGTCAAAGTTTGACATCCTCAATCTCAGTTCTGGTGTATCTGGAACATCCTCAAATCATCGAGATTGATAGAACACGAAATATAATCTTGAATTATTAATGATGAATGAGAAGAAATATTAAATGCCTTGGAAACGAAAGAAGATTTTTAGAGTGTATTCGCATGTAATGAACTCTGTTCTGTGAAATTGGATACCGACTCTGGTCTTATATTTTAATGAATAATTTCTTTTTTTTTTTGTTGTTTTTATTTTATTTTTATTTTTTTGGGTTTTTTTTTTTTTTTTTTTTTTTTTTTTTTTTTTTTTTTTTTTTTTTTTTTTTTTTTTTTTTTTTTTTTTTTTTTTTTTTTTTTTTTATTTTTCTTTAAAAACTTTACCGGGATGTTTCAAGCAATGGACATTGGATAAGCCTGTGGTAATAAGAATAAAATAATGTTGGTTTATTTCCTTGCTCTCTGCATTATATTTTTATGTTTAGTATCATTATGTAACATCTTTTTTAACTATAATAATGTTCAATTCTGAAGACCTTATATTTTCCTGTAAAACCTATCAGTTCTAATTTATGTGGTGTATATACTGTATTTATTTCATTAAATGTTTTTTAAATAATGTTTTCTTTTAATAAAATTGTAAATATTTTGATGCTAAAAATTTATATGTTAACGATTATGTAGTTTGCTCTTATGTTATAAAGGCTTTAAAATAAAAACTTGTTTTCTTTTTCCCGCTTTTTTTTTTTTTTTAAAAAAACTTATTTATACAAAAGAAAATATGACTTGAATCAATAGATTGAATTTTTACGTTATGAACATGAAAAGTTTAAAAATAATAAAAAATTAAGTTGAAAACAGAACACGTTTGCATTCTCGTACCGGATCGTACATGCGATACGCGAGGGGGTGCACGCACGCACCCCTCCCGTGTCGGATCGCGCCTGTGGGTGCTCGAACGCGTCGGATCGCGCCGGCGGGCACGCACACGCCGTCGGATCGCGCCGGTGGGCAGCGCCTGTGGGCGCGCGCCACGCCGCCGGTTTTCGCAGGTGGATTGCCTGGCCTGGCGCGCCTGCGGGCCGCGCCCCCCGCATCGAACAGGGAGCCTGATGACGCTACCTTCTTGCTCATGAGGGAGAGTCTCAAACACCCTTAGTCGAACTCTACATCCTTATAAACATATATTTTAACACAAATATTGTATTATTATACAAATATTTAATAAATCGACACCTCACCAGAGCCAGCACCAGTGCAGCTGTCAACTTCTACTCCTCTGAGTCAGATTCCTTCTTCATTCTTTCCCTCCTTATTCATTCTTTCATTCTTCTTCATTCCCTCCCTTCGACCTCTGTTTTGAATTCTGTGCTCTTTTTTTCAAGTCGAGACCACCCATAATGGGGGGGTCCTAGGGCACCCTATACGGATTTTAAACCATTAATTCGACTCTACGACATCGATAAAGCCATATAAGGACACCACATTGTTTTATACGACTGTTATTACTCGCACGCAGTGGCTTCCAGCACCGGTGCCGGAGCAAACTCCCACAGATTCCCATATCAAGTCTTTCTAGAAATTCAACTCTGAATCCTCTCACCAAATT
>JABUQX010059964.1:12500-15000 GCA_015478945.1 Trachelipus rathkii | reverse complement strand
TCATTCTACTAAACACCTTCCACTGCCACCCCTCCTCTAATTCCTTTCATAACACCATCTAAATAATACAAATTGATAACCAAGGAGACATAACCCATTACTGCCCCACTCCACTATTATAATTAATAAAAATCACTTTTACAAACTTCATTTATTCTTACATACGCTTCACTATCGTCATATATACTTTTGATTCCATTCAGAAAGCCTACCACCTCAAACCATATTATCACTTATACACCCTCTGCCACAAGGAGCTTCCACTAAAATTAATCTATCATAAGCCTGTTTTGATACAAGTCCTTAAAACTAAATATAATTTAATTTTTTCTTCCTCTCTCCGAATTTTCTCAGTCATTTGTTTTAAAATGAAAAATTTGATCCACACATCTTCTACCACTTCTAAATGCACTGTCTTCACCAATCAGTCCTCAGCCACTCACATATTCTTTCAACCAAAAATATCTGCTAATATAATCTTCCCTACAACCCCAATAAACTAATTCTCCTATATTTCCTACAGTTCTCCTTCCACCCCCCTTATATAAGGGTATTATAACTGCTCTCCTCCAATCCCTCGGAACTATAGTATCCATGGATGGTTTGTTACATCACTGTCCCCCAACTAAATTCAATCACCATTCTCGGCCTCCAATTCTTGATCAATCCTCACCAGTATATCTATGCGGCAGATTTACGCATCTTCAACTATCTCATCTACCCATACCACTTCTTTTTCCAAAATACCTATTGTGTTCTTCGCACCATCAAACTCAACACATTCACTAAATCGCCTCTTCATGTATACCGCAAATGTTGAATCAAATTTTCGAAAAGTGTTCTTCTCCACACACTCTCATCATTCATCAGTTATCGAAAGCACTATCCCCTTATTCATTATTCTATGCAGATTCCCTTTGACTCTTATTCCTAACCTCATCGCCGCTTCCTGCCAAGAAAAGCTTCTTATTTCCATTTGTAAGTCTCCATTCAATCTGTTCTTTCAAACTGTTTATTTAATTCATTTTTCCTCGTACGTATGCAACTTTTAGTATTCCTTTTTTACCTCATTATATAATTCTGAACTTTTTTTGAGACCTCATCATTTGCTTTTTGCACATTCAACCACTCTCTTATTTTACTTTAACCGGCTTTTCATGACTCGTTCATTCCACTATCATTGTTGAAGATTCCCACTTCCTAACTTAGCACATCTACAACTATCTCTTGTGCTACTAACAAGCTTCCTTGTATTTCGGTCCAGACTTGTTCAAGTTTCATCCTGTTTCACATTCAAGCTGATTTCGTTTTCAGCGCTCTTAATACTTTTCCATTATACCTTGTTCACTTAACTTCTATCACTCTCAATTCTTTCCACTTCCTTCCTTACCTCTTTCTTCTCCATCGAAGAACCAGTAACTTAATCTTGCATAAACCAACATAATGATTCGAAAATCCTATCCCCATCCCTCTCACTGATTTAAAACATTAATTTACAAATACTTCAACAACTCTCTTCACCAAACACAAAATCAATCATACTTTTTACTTCGATAGCCCCCCCCCCCCCCATCTAACTTACACCAATTCTAGTAAACTATGAATAGCTTGTGTTTGAAGAAAGTATTAATTACACACATACCTCTCTCTTCAGAAATCAATCACCTTCCTCCCATTCTCATTTTCTCCCGTCACTATAAATTTTAGTATGTTATACCATTCCCTTTTCAGATCAACCTATTAACCATTTAGATCGTCAACACAATCAATTTGATAATGCTTTCTACTTACCTTCATCCAAAATATCATCAATTATCCCCAGAAAGTTCCGCACTATTCTCTAAATCACCCTCAGATGGACTATGTGTCACACCAACACATACTTGAATTTTCAAACTTAAATTTACCCATTAGAATTCTAGTACTCATGACAAACAAAATCCACTATGCTGTAGCTCTATGCCACATGTCACTCACAAAATAGTAACTCCTTCCCTCTCCCCATCTCATTCTCTCCACTCCAGCACACACACTTTCATACCGACAATCACTCCATCTCACAGTTCCTTTCATCTTTGTTTCAGCCACAGCGATCAAATCAAATTTGCCCTTCTAAATACATCCATCGCCTCTCTCTCCTCTCTCTTCCGAACCATGGTCGAGGCTGTAATACACACCTAAACAAAGAGAAAATGGCAAGGGCACTAACCCGCAAAAACTAACCACTGTCCTCCTGTAGTCACCTTCTACGACACAAGAACATACGCTGCACGCAATTTTTCTCTTACCACTCAACAAGGAATATAAAGGAATGTCTGTTAAGTGTGCTGAAGAATAGGTGTGTATATGAGCGCGAAAAGGTAAGCAGCGAACCATTGTGCGACTGGAATGTCAGAAATATCCCTACACATCAGAAGCCCGAATGGTAGGCCACTTCCCTAGCTCGAGTACGCTACTCTACCTCTTCATATACTATAATAATATAATAATATATATATAA
>JABUQX010059963.1:42500-47137 GCA_015478945.1 Trachelipus rathkii | reverse complement strand
TGCTTTAGCGATCTTGAGTGCTACTTTATATGATGCAAGAAGACCTGCATGAGATTGCTGATGTGACTGACCAGATTTATCAAGACGAGAATGTTTCACACACCACCTTCCATTCGTTTAAAGAAGCTTGCATCTTTATCCTTTAAAGTCTGTATGACAGCCAATGATACGATAACCGCTTTAGAAAGCTAAGGTTCAAAGAAACCTTCAGATAAGACCTTGTAACATACGGACACACTCGTGGTTGTATTCGACTGGCCCTGTTATATTGAGGTGCAACCCGTCTTGATGATAACTCTCATATACTGTTCTCTTTTTTTGATGGAGCAGCCACTAATATAATATATATATATATTATATATAATATAATATATATAGATATATATATATAATATATATTATATATATAATATATATATATTATATTATATATACTATTTATATATATATATATATATAATATATAGAAAATATATTATATATATTATATATGGATATATATAAAATATATATAATATATATATATATATATATATAATATATATATTATATATATAGATATATAATATATATATTATATATATATTATATATAGATTATATATATATATATATATGATATATATTATATAATATATATATTATTAAATATATATATATATATAATATAATATATTATATATATATATTTATATATATATATATCTATATTATATATATACTATATAATATATATATATATATATATATATATATATATATATATATATATATATATATATATTTATATATTTTATTATAGTATATTCGTTTATATACTTTATAATATGATTGACGTACTTAGATGCATATTTCTACTGACCTTACGTACCCCTGAAAATCCCTTCCCGTACCCCTGGGGGTACGCGTACCCCAGTTTGAGAACCTCTGCTTTAAGAGAAGAGAAAATAGGAAAAAGAAGTACTCAGCTCCAATCAATCATGAATCCAATGCGAAGAAATCCTCCTTTAATATATGGTTCAATTGCCAGCTCTGAATTCAGCACTTTCTTGAAATGAAGGTTAATCACACGATTTTTCCTTATTTCAAAAATAATATTTTTTACATAGAGTTTTCGAAGATTGTTAAATCTAAAAATTTTTGAGTTAAGAGGTTTTAAAAATGGCATTGTTTTAAATAAAAGAATTTGATTTAAAATTTTGGAGCTTCATCATTTCATTTAATTATGTTAGTATATATTCTTCTTATTCCGATGTTAATTTTATTAAAATTTCAAAATCAGGCTACTTAGTTAACTTTGTAAACTAGCGCAGTTTCTAGTATCTTCAGTTCCTTCTATTCAATCTTGAAAACTTATTCTTTTCTTAATGGCGTAAATTTCCAAACCTTCGCTTTTATCTCTTGCAGATTTGAGTCATTCTCTCTAATTTCTTTCTTCTGAGTCCTCTCTTCAATTCCTCCCCTCTGTTTTTATTCCGTCCATTCGTGACTTCTGTCAGCCTCATATATATTATATATATATAATATTATATATATTATATATAATATATTATATATTATATATATATATATATATATATATATTTATATATATATATTAATTAATTTTATTTTTAAAATTTTAATTAATATATATATATATAATATATATATATATATATTATATATATATTATAATATATATATATATTAGTGGATGCTACAGAGATGTGGTGGCATTTTTTTCTTGCGGATGTTTGATTTTAACTCCGCGGATGCGGCATGCGGATGTTTATATTATATACTTATATATAGATATAATATAATAATATATATATATATATTATATATTATATATGATATATATATATTATATATATATATATATATATATATATATATATATATATATATCGAGCGTTTTAGCCACGAAGTCTTATTAATATAATTGCTACCAGGGTGCGGGACGGGGACCCAACCCAAAGGGACCCCATCAACCCTTTTCCATAACCGCCGACCGTAAATGAAGAGATTTTACATTGGATAGGTACTTTTTGCACTTAGAATTGAAATTCAAATATGAGAAGGTTGTGCTTTGAGAGACATCAATTTTCTGCCTTTTCTGCTAAGAGTCTGATTTTCTCTTCATTTATATGATTAGCCCAGTATTGCCCCTGGCTAAATACTTCTCTCACTTGGAACACTAGTTGGAGGGACAGGCCAAGCAGTATTTCCTTGAAAGATTTACCTTAAGCGGTAGGTAAAACATTTTGCATTTTTGCTTATTAACCACTCAACCAACTGATAGGCATCGTCATTTGATTGTATTCTAGATGAGTGTTTCTTTGGTGATGAGTTTTCAATCATTTGCACTGCATCTTTGATATTGCGTGGTTTCTTAATCACTACTGGACTGTAGAAGTTCTTCCAGTGAATCTGTTATATTGATTTACTTGTAGAAGATGTTGTTTCTGTATATTTCATTTTTTCCTTTTTAATGGATGGCTAATTAGTAGACTGTTCGGATTGAAGTTTTCCTTGCAAGTTTACTCAAGCTTGGGTAAACCAGTGTGCATTAACTTCCATCCAAACTGATTCATTTTGATTCCTCATTTGAACTAAATCGTCTTTTCTTGGTGATAGTGTTTCAATCTTGCACTACACTTTGGTTCAATGCGATAGAGTTTTCTTCATCCACTACTGGACTTTGAAAATAAATCCTCCACTTCAGGAAGAAAATCTGTAATTAAAATAATAACTATGTATATGTAAACAATTCATAGTAGATATTCCGCTTTTTTTTTTAACAATATATAATGGGTACTGGGCCATTAACCATAGACTGCTTCCAGGCTTGCAGTTATCTTTCATGCAACACCAGAGTACGATAATATAACCTTGTGTCTAATATCGTTACAAACATATAGCATAAATATATCAAGCGGAAATTCTAAACGAACAGTCTGCAATCAGTAGTTGATCATTAGATTTCCACAGAAGAAACCAAGCGTTTTTCTACCTTCTATAGTTTAGATTACATCTTTCATTGCTTTTTTTTTTAAAATCATCACATGTTTTTCATTTGAGACGTATTTTTTTTTTTTTTTCAAAATAGTTTCTTAGCGTTGAAATTAATGACGATTCATATAAGAGACAGCAAGCTGTAGAGACGTGGATTGTTTTTAGGGTTCTTTCAAATGGTTTCAATAGCTTAATTCAGTATGCATTGTGATATGATGTCATTTTCCAAATTAATAAGATCGTTTAACTTGGAATACGAACTGGCGTGCGAAGCAAGAAGTTCTTTGAGCAATACGTTCTTTCCATCATCCCCATGAAGTGTAGTATTCCAGCGAGTTGGAATGTCTTTTGATATAACTTACAGATATGGAATATCAAGCCGTTTTTGAAGTTGCCTTACTTGTCATTTTACATTTTTATTTTCTTTTTCAGATTCATTTTAAGTAATTTTTATTAGAAAATTCTTTTTATCAAAATCTCCGCAATTAACATCAGAGAAACATCAGCGGAGAAAAAGACGAGGGATGAGGATGAGGATATTTAAATAATGTGAGGATGATGAGGATGAGGATGAGGATGAGGATGTAACTGCATAAATAAATATATATTAATATATATATATATACGTATATATATATATTATATATTTATAAACACAATAGCCTATATCACTCACACATAACTTATCTTATCAAGTATTATTTATTATTTATCCTATATAATTATCATATATAGATGCAGCTTATACCCAGCTATAATAACTACAAAAAATAGAAACATAACACCTATACCACAATCAATAGTACATACAAATAACTCACAACAAAATATATACCCAACCAACCACATAATACCCCTCTAGCCTATATACTATAAATAAAAAATTAACCCAACAACAAACACAACACCCCAGACAAAGAATAAAAAATATACACCCCCCCCAACCCCAACACCACCACGTCCCCAAAATAATAACTTACACCATTTGACGAAGCTCATCATATATATAGAAAAGATCAGACAAACAAAAATTAGCTAAACAACCCAACCCCACTCAGAAACAAAACCCACCAAACCCAAACAACTAGTGCCGCCAAACTGCCATCCTACCAATAATATCTCCCGGACGAATAACAACCCACAACGTCACAACATCAACGTTTAAAAACACATTTAATATTATGTCTTTTCAGTTCGTGATGCCCACACCAAACTATCACCACCACATTAATACCACCAACAAAATAAACACATAGCATATGACTCACAGAAAAATCCCTGCCACCAACATTCCATCAACCCTACACCTATATTCAATGTATTTTAATACCGAACACGATAAAATCGATAATCCACACCCTGACGCTAATAAATACGAAACACCAAAAAAACCCCATATAACCGGAAAATAGTCATTCGATTTCTATTGGCTAAAAAAAACGCAGAGGAATTAACCACACGAGATTAGTTCACAAATAATGGACCTCCCTCTAACAATCTGTTATGCCCACAACACAAGAATAGCATATACCTGTAAAAAGTTGACATATAATACATAGATACCAAGTATAGAGAAAGAATGACAAAGAGATAACTGTTCTCTGAATCTCATGATCTTCAAATAGTCCCACCAACAAA
>JABUQX010059963.1:35000-37500 GCA_015478945.1 Trachelipus rathkii | reverse complement strand
ATAATAACAATTAATTAAGATGCTGATGAGAAAGATGCGAAATTTGAAAGCATTAAAAATTTAATAATAAAGTAAACAAAAACGTTCATTTTGAAAGAGAAAGAAAACGGGATTTTAGTGCTAATAAGTGAAAGAATTCAAGGTAGGGTAAAAAATAATGTTTATGCGTTTTTATTTTCATATGTAAATTCTGTGTATACATAACAAAACATATTATAATCTGAACTTAGAGGGCAGTAAACCGCAACCTAACCCATATTGATCGATGATGCAGTATATGGATCGACGATGCAGTAAATTTCGAACTACCTACATGGGTATACTTTGCCGTTACAGTTTTTCTCCTGCTTTCAGGTAAGATATTTGCACTACAGAAAATACCCCGAGACGTCACTCTCTCCCTGGCGCTGCCAAACGTACGATGCGTAAAAAATTACGATATTATTAATTTTTTTTTTCTGTATTTAAAATTTTTTGATCCTGCTCATCGTCATTCAAATTTATTGTTAGTATCATATAATAATTATACACAAGCAACCTCGCTACGCTCAGCTTGAACCTGCGGTCCAAGCTTGCCCACTGTGCGAGCTACGCTCGCATAAGCGATTCATCTCACTTCGCTCGCTGCGCTCGCTCCGTTTGTGAGCTTTAGCGACCCACACACTGGAAACGAAATCGGCTCGTGAAAATGGAATTTAAAAAATATAGAAATAGATGAAAAAAAAAAAACAAAAAAAAAAAAAACATTTATCTGAGTCATAAACTCATAAGAATATATAAATATATATATATATATTTAATATAATATTATTAATTATATTAATATATAATATATATATATAATAATATATATGATATATTAATTTATATTATATATATATATATAATTAAATTAAAAATTTTAATTTACGAGTTTATAATCCCATCCTATAATTTAAAAACCGTATAAAATTTAAACGAATCGAGAGTGTTTTGGGTGTTTTGCTGTTGTTTTTTTTGCCTGCGCTTTATGTTTTATGTTTTTTTGTGTTGTTGTTGTTTGTTGTTGTTGTTGTGTTGTTGTGTTCGTTGATTTTGTTTTGGTTTTCTTAGTCCAATCCCATTGCAATGATTATGATGGAAATATAAGCTTTAAATTACAAATCAAATGTGAAAGCAAAGGGTCGATTTTTTAACCACTTTCCTCAGAGTGACCAGGCAATGAAATATGCCGGAATGGTAATTACTGAAAAAGACGCATAAATCGAATGCTTTCGAAGTTTTGCCAATCCTATACATTTTTTTAAAACTATACTTCCGCTCCAATGATAGAATTTTAGAAACACATAACTTATTTGCTAGTCGCCACATTTCTTGATAATAACCGTCACAGGATAAACGCGAACATATCATTTAAACCAACAAAAATTTGAATTCAGTTCAAAAAAACTGAGAGAAAATTTCAAACCTTGCGAGTTTCGACTATTTGAAATTGTGGATTTTTTCAACTGTTATACATATGCAAGGTGGTAGGTCAGTATATTTTTCATATATTGAAAATCATTAGCGGAAACCATTTATTAACAATTGTAATTTGCTAATATTCTTCATCAAATTATTTGTGTTGAAAACAATAATAAGCATTGTTATGTATGTTATATTATAATTATATTAATTAATTAATATTATATATATAACTATAAATATATATAATATATATATATATATATATATATTTATAATAAATATAGATTATTAATTATAATATATATATATTATATATAGATATAATAATTATATATATATATATATATATTATATATATTATATATAATAATAGAAATATAATATATAAATATTAGATATATTGAATATAATAATATATAAATATATATATAGATATATATATATATATATTATATTATATATATATGTCAAACGGATTGTACTTTCGGACTAGTCACCATGACGAGACACCGAAAAATGCCGTTTGTAGGAATTTCTGTAAATCAAATACAGTTCGCATTTGATTAATACCTACATCCAATACCCTCACTCACTTCATCCCATAGCCAACACATACAAACGTACAACCTTATTACACATACAGGACACCTTCATTCCATTAGCCTCGACGCACAGTAGGTCTTGAGTCCAGAGCCTACCATGCCCACCGATGGCGGATATCTTGACTTGGTTCAGACTGAGGCTGGGTACTATCACCCTGAATTAACTGTGCAACCTTTCCACTTTGTATGGGCCCACTGATCGGGAAAAACATAAAATAGTAACCTTTCCCCCGATTGTCGGGTAAAATAAGTAAAAATAAATAAAAATATATATATATATAAATAATCATATATAGAATATATATAATATATATATATATATATATATATTATATATAAAATATATATATATATTTATATATTATTATATATATATATATAAATATATATATGTACAATTATATATATATATGTTATATATATATCTATATAATATAATATATATATTTAAA
>JABUQX010059963.1:2500-30000 GCA_015478945.1 Trachelipus rathkii | reverse complement strand
TGCAGCTATTAGAGATGTAGTTTTTGATAAATTGTATTACATTTCGGATAAAACTAACAATGAATCTTACCTACTAGACACCGGAAGTTGCCTCGACCTGGTGGTAGCGTCTGAATTAGATAAGGGGGGTGCCATTATTGGCACTGCCAGAGCCGCAAATGGAGGCTGCATGAATATTTATAATAAAAGGGTAATTAAAATTGATTTGGGGTTAGATAAACCTTACAATGTGCATGCCTACGCTACAGATATCAAATTTAATGTTCTCGGCATGCCTTTTCTCAAAAAACACGGGCATTATTGACTTTAGGTGTCATTATTTATTAGATCCTAGCACGAAACGTAGTATTTCTCTTAGTAATGAGGCTTTCGATTTTTCCAAGCATGTACGAAATTCTATATTCCCTCTGGCCGCTGTCTCTTTAAATATACCGCTTTGCGAATACGAATTAGTTAATAATTTAATTAGGAAGTACCAGGTCTTGTTCTTAAATCCCTATAAAGCACCTAATTTAAATTTAAAGAATGAACAGCTTGCAAGGTGGCAATTTATATGTACAAAGTACCGAAGAAACCGGGGCGGGGCCTATTTTAACAGCTGTGAAAACGATTTTTCTCTCCACCAAACCCGACGCTACACGAAACTATTAGGGTAGGGGGAGGGGGGGTAGAGATTGTACTATTGGGAGGGGGTTGAAGATTGCACTGTTGAGAGGGGGGAAGGGAGAGAGAAGAATGTCCTTTGAAGGAAGAAATTTTGTGCGAGTTGGCGGGCAAATTACCCATACCATTGTGAATGTCAGCCTCGCCGATACCAATGAGGCAGTAGAAGCATAGCTCACATCTCTTTTGAGGAAAGCAAAGGGGAAATCAATAATTATTGACGCGGGGGTCATTTCGCGGGGGAGAAGCAATTGGGGTTTCCCAACAAGCTTCTTGCCAAAGTCGGATGGCAGGGTTCGTTTAGTCGTTGATTTGAGGTTATTGAACCAGAGATCAACCTCTGACAATTTTACTCTGCCTAAGATTAAAGATATTTTATTGCAATTGCAACATTGCAGATTGCTAACACGGCTAGACATTCGGCAAGCTTACTATAACGTGCCAATCAGCGAGGAAACAAAGAAATATTTCACTATTACTTGTCCTTTTGGTAACTACAGTTTTAACTATTTAATACAAGGGCACAAGTGTTCCTCTAGTGCCTTTCAGCGCTTCATGTCAATCTTGCTTGGAGATTTAAGGAATGTTTTTGTTTATTTAGATGACATCATATTAATTGCCAGTTCGACTCTTGAAGAACATGTTGCAATGTTGGAGAAAGTTTTAGAGAGATTAAAGTATATGAAAATTTATATGAACCCAAAAAAATGTGTACTTGCGGTCGGAGAAACAGATTTTCTAGGTTTCAATATTAGCGAGAAGGGAATTAGGCCTAGTAAGGAGAAGATCGATGCAGTGGTGAATGTTGCAAAGCCAACAAATATCAAACAACTTAGAGCATTCCTCGGTCTATATAACTTCTGCCGAAGTAACATAGTCGGAGCGGCCCAATTAGTATGCAACGCCTAACGAAAAATGTTGACAGGGAAAACCCGCCTCCAATAAAAGGATTTCCTGGGAAGTAGAAGCCGAGCGAGCATTTCAAGAAGCTAAAGCGGCTATGGTGAGTGGCCCCTATTGTCTTCCCTGATGCAAAAAATGAGTTACTATTATACACGAAGGTAAGCGAGCTTATATAGCCAGCGCACTTATCGGAGAAGAAAATAATCAGGACAAGAATTTTCGCACTTTACAGTACACTACTTACTGAGGTGCGACAGTGGCACATCTACCACAGTTAGTTAAGGGAATTATTATGCGTCAAATAACAGTTTACAAAAAATATGCTTACTTAATTGCAAATAGGAAAGTCGTATTTGTACCAGCAACAGTGGGCTAATCACGTCTTATACGAAAAAGAGGGCTACAAAAGTGCCATAATATTCGGGAATTAACTTACTTGAACCCGCACATTTGCAAACATTTCTTGACAATTTGAGGTTAAATTGTCTCTAAGGCTAAAAAATAAATTGGCGATGATTTTGACAGAAGTGGCAACGAAAAGAGATAAGATTATAGAGGCTGGGATTTGCAATTGCAATTAGCTTGTATAGAAATGGGGAGTGGGCGTGGCCGAAAGAAACTGCCATGGAAACGGAACTGGAGGAGGGGTTTAGTGGATGGAATTCTCTGAATTCCATTGTGGAAGGGTTAAGCCCTTTAAATCGTACGTTAAAGAACAAAACTTTACTGGGGTTATAATAATAATAATCAAAAATCATTAAATAATAATAATAATAATAATAATATAAATATAATAATTAAAATAATAATAAAATAATAAAATAGATAATATATAATAATAATAATAAGAGTAAAAAATAATAATGAATAATATGAGGATTAATAATAATAATAATAATATAATAATAAAAATAATAATAAAAGCAGTAATAATAATAAAACAAATTAATAAAATAATAATAAAAATAAGAATAAAAGCGGTAATAATAATAATAATAATAATAACTAATAATAATAATAATAATAATAATAATAAAATAATAATATAATAATAATAATAATTAATAATTAATAATAATAATAAGTAATAATATAATAATAATAATAATAATAATAAGAAAATAATAATAATAATATAATAATAATAATAATAATAATAATAATAATGAAAGCATAGTGGTAGTCATGGTCAGTAGTAGTAGTAGTAGTCAGGTTAGTAGTCATAGTATAGTCATAGTAGTCAGTAGTCAATTAATAATAGATAATTATTGTTAAAAAGCGGATAGTGGTAAGTAGTATTAGTATAGTTAGTAATAATATAATCAGTTGGCAATGATATAGTAGTGAAGGCCCTGGCTAATCGATAATGACTTTGCGAGGATTTTGTAATAAATACGTATGAACTTACAGTACAAAAGGGTAAATGGAATGATGAAGAAAATTCGGGATGGTGTAGATTTCAAAGAGATAGCTATAAACGGAGACTGATGGTTATTAAGGGACCTATAAAGGGGCTGAAAACTAGTGGATTGAAGGCCTGTTACACAAGGAATTCATCCATCGGGGCAAAGAGCTGTCTTTGGCGGTTGACATCTCTATCAGGCACAGCTAGAATATTGGTACCGGAAAATCTGGTGGGATGATGTCATTTAGAAAAATACATAACCAACAAATCCACTTGGGAATTTAAACGGGGACTTGACTATCCTGAAGCGGATTTTGCCTTTCAGATATATGCAGTAGTAGAGTAAAAAAATCATACAGAGTGTGATGTTTTGTCAAAAAACAAGAGCTGTTAGAAGATATCTCCAGATTCGCAGATATTAAGGACGGTCTCGGAGAAGTTTGATCTCTTCATGTGGATTTGTGTAAGTTACCCTGCAGTATGGGTCAATTATCTGCTTGTTTTTTATCGACAGATTTAGTAAGTATCCTTTCGCCTACCCTCTTAAACAGGCAACGGTCGACTCGGTATTAAATGTGTTAGTGGGCGAAATTTTTCCGATTCTGTGGCTCTATAAAAAGGCTCATCTTAGACCGGGGAAGCCAGTTCACTGCCAAATTATTTAGACGTGTGTAACCTACTCAACATAGATAATATTATCACGACGCCTAATTCCTCTCGTTTCGAACGGACTAGCGGAAAAATTAAATCAAGCTCTCATAGTGACACTAAGTTGTATGGATTAAATGATAGGGAGAGATGAAGGAGTTAAAATTCCTGAAAATTTTGCCTTGACAGCGTACTGTTTGAGAATTAGCCCTCTAAACCAAGGGGTCACTCCCAGTGTTCTCTATGTTCGGCACAAAATCTATCAGTGCAGGAAGCTGTGCAGCAAGAGCCTCAGTTGCCACAGTCAAGTCAAGTGCTTTTTGAAAGAAACTAGTGGCCTTAATGCGTAGGCCTCTGGCACCCAGGTATGTATATAAAAAGTAAATATATTTGTTCCGAAGATCTCCACAAGGCAAGGGCCGTGTTAATAAGAAATCAACAGTATAATGTAGGGAAACTGTCAGAGAGATACTCAGGACCCTTTCAGGGTGCTACGGATAAAAAAGAATAACGTTTATATTTAAAGCAAGGAAAGAGGCCAGTAGAAAAATTAAGAAATGTTGAAGAATTTTTTCATAACAAAACGATAGGGCCACTGAACCAAGAGAAAATAAGGTTACATGAATTATATGACTATAGAATTTAGATAAAGGTTAAAAAAGGAATTGATAATTGGTCCACATAGGAAATCGAAAGAGAAAAAAAGGGGGGCTTCTTAGTTCTGCATGCATTCTTAGAGTTAGACAGTAATTAAATTGATACTTTCCCCATTCAAAAATCCATCTCTTCCTCTATAAAAAAATAAGGCTGAAAAGCATGCTGCCAAATATTAATAGTTGTGAATAAATTCCCGCGTGTTCTTTACAAAATGTAACAGGAAGGGGTTGTAATAGAAGAGTTGAAATAGTCAAACCCCCCGAGGTGGGGATTAAGAAGTTTTATGTATTTTGTAACAATGTATTGTAAGAAAAAAATGTATTCGTAATAATAATGTCAAATTAAAATATAAAAAAAAAAAAAAAAAAAAAAAAAAAAAAAAAAAAAAAAAAAAAAACGTGTGAGGGCGGGATTTCTCTTTGCCCTCACAATAATCCTGTACACCTCTCATAGTAGCTTTGTACACGGCTATATACACCTGTAACATCACTCAAAAAAGGGGTTCTCTGTATGTTAAATTTTAATTATTATTTCATTATGTAAGAAAAATATTCGGTGACTCTTTTGTATAGCATCATTGTCGTAAAAATGAGTCACTGCAATGCTGCCCGAGAAATGCCTGGCATTTCGAGGGAAGGAAGGCAGTAAGATCTCATGTCATAAGAAGAGAGGTCGTGTTGAGTGTCGGCTTGTTAAAAGGCCGGGAATTGTGTTTTGATCGTAGGAATTATAGTGTTAACCTTCATCAATATTATTAATGACTGTGAATTGGCCCATTGTGTTAACTTTTAATATTGATGCCATTATTTACTACCTGATTTAATTAGTCTTAGAAATAAAAATAAGAAGCAATTATTCCTTTTTCATTACCACTGTACTAACTCTTCAAGGGTAAATACAGTATTATATATACTATATATATATATATATTATATCATATATATTATATATATATATATATTATATAATTAATATAATACTATATATATATATAATATATATATAATATATAATATATAATATATATATAATAATATTAAATATATTATTATAATTTAAAATAATATAATAATTATATATATTAAATAAGTAGTACTTACAATACCTCTAATCGGGAGTTTGGTGATAATTTTTTATTGGTGCCATTTTTTGTTTTCTGGAGATTGTTATTTTAGTACTCTCTTATATTTTCAGGGTATTACTGTCTATCGGTAAGGATCGCCGTTCAGCGACGAAGAGATTAATATAAATATCCCTAAAGACACACACCCCATATATCTATTAAGTTGATCCTCGACAATCGTGTGTGTATCTATTATTTAAGTCATAATTGATTGTCAATATTCTTGGGAGACTCACGTTCATATATTAAATCAAAATGGAAAAAGTTATACAGATAAAGTATATTGGTTAAGGTAATATTACATATATATGTAAGTAACTGTGAAATTAACAAAAAATTTATTTATTACTAAATTTACCTTTGAGTTGCTACTATAAAACTTCCATTAAAATAGGCCTAGGGCCTAGGCCTATATACGACCATTATACAAAACAATACATAGTATACTAATTAGTCCGCATCTGTAATATAATTTTTAAAATTTTTTACATTCAAGCTAGCTCTGAGTTCAAAATCTTACAATAGGCTATAGTCTATGACAAATGAAAAACGCAACACTAAAGAGTGTTACAGACTTAAGGTTACAATGCCAATAGTTTTGTCGATCATTTAGACAAGAGTACCAAGCGTTGTTAATATTGCATGTCGATATTTAGATATACTTTATTTTTTATATATATATAATATATATATAATATCATTATATATTATATATATAATATAATATATATATACTATATAATATATATTTTAATTAATATATATATAATATATATAAATAATATATATATATATATATATATATTGTCAAGCTCTAGAAGAGCCACAACCATATCTCAAAAACTACAACAGCGACCAGGGAAAAGGAAATACATTTGCGAATGCATGTGATTCAGTCCAATTTTACAGTCGGAAAATGTAAAAAAAAAAAAAAATATAAAAAAAAAAAATAAAAAAAAAAAATAAATATGCTCAAAAAACTACAATAGCTACAGCAAAGGAATGAAATTTTGAAGAATTGTACAGTTAAAAAAATTTTAATAGGAAAAGTTTAAAAAAAAATAAAAAAAAATAAAAAAAAAATTAATTGGTTAATAATTATAGTAATATGATTAGAGGGACCTATTTAGAGACTGTTAATGTACGCAATTGAACATTATCAAAACGAACTTATATTTTCATTTTTTATTAATAATATTTTTGCGTATTTTTTTTTATATAAATGATTAATTGAATAATTACCCCTATAAAGGTATATATATATATACCGCATACTCGTTAATGGCATAGTATGTCAGGGTGTTCTGCTCTGAGTGACGGTCCGATTACGTGGAGAAATACATTAACGGTATATATGTAATAGTAGAGATAATTTCTCCCACATACTCTCATCCTAGGGGAAGGGGTCTCTCACAGTACGAACCCCGCCTCCTTATATAATTTATATATTATAGATGATATTATGTGATAACTGTTTTGGAATTTCTTTTGTCTTTTTGTTTGAGCTATCACGAGGCATGGCGATTCCTTCCGGCCCTTCCTGCCTCCAACGGAACAAATAGCGTCTTGGGAGCTCGATCAGTGAGGCTTCAAAAAGTTCTGCCACACCCTCCTGTGGTTCCCGCGTATGCTTCAGCTCTCTGTGTGTGGATTAGATGAGAACAAACTTTCCACCAGTATCACGTAATTATTATCAGTAAACCTCTGTAGATATATATTTACAAAATTAAAAATATGTAATTAAATATATAATGAAATATTCAGAAATAAACAAAAAATAAAGCATATTAAATTCATTTTGATATATATTTTTATACATTTTAAACGGATAAAGGAAGATAAACCAGCAACCCTCCCTCAATAAAAAAAAATAATCAATAAATTTAAACACCCCCAAAAAATATAAAAATATTATTGTTTCAATGGTTAATTTTTTTTCATATTTTATTATTTTTGTTGTACATTTGTCCGATACTAATAAAATTTTACATAATTAATATTCTACAAATGAGTATTTCATTGGTCCCGTGTGTATAGACTCTTGTAGTTTTTCAACGATATACTTTTTGTGTTTTTTTTATTTTTATTTATTTTTTTTTTTGTATTTTGTCACCTAAGTGTGCACTCAGGTAATAATTTTTGACAGAGGATTCAGCACAATCGTATTTCCATAATTTTGCCGGGTAGCTGTAGTATTTTTGAAAATATGGATCTTCGCGATAGAGCTGCGTTAATCTCATCACGAGGCACTGGATTATTTAATATGTGAGTATTTTTTAAATTAGCATAAGATAAAATTAATAATTTATTTGAAAAGATAATTAATTAATCTAATAATAATTATATAATATGATTTTAATAATAATATAATTTTTTATTTTAGATTTAAAGAAATTAAATATATGATATTGATAAAAGATATAAATAAATATTAAATATATGCACAAACTAATAATAGATATTAACTATAAATATAAATACCGTTAATTATTAATATATTTATTATAGTATATAATATAATATATATATATATATCATTAGTATATATCTATAAGTACTATAATAAATATTCTTAGTTTATATATAGTTTCTTATTTGTGAGATTTTTTATTTCTATGAAGTCAATTACGTAAAGATACAAAAAAAAATATAAAGTAATGGCTAATCATTTTATCAGTTTAACTTATATTACTTATAATAAAAAAATTTTAATCAAAAATCAAAAAAATAATGCATGATTTTTTATATAAAACAAAGTCAGAGATAAAAAAAAAATTACATTTATTATTTTCATACTGTTTCTTTTCGTTTCCACTCTCCTTATCCGCAGATGTATGGAGTATATATAATATATATATATATATATATAATTATATATATATAATATAGTATATATATATATATATATATATATATATATATTATATTATATAATATATATATATATATATATATTATATATCAGGGATTACGAGGTATACTACTCCCTAAACTTCTCAAGGCATGTAAAAAATTCATAATTTAGTAAAGTTTACCAGCTTTATTTTCTTGAAAGTAGATGAAAATGTTAACTGTCGCAATGCTACATGTGAAATAATCCAGAATGAGATTTAAGAGCAAGGAAAGTACGCGAGAATGGTGTTTTATTTTTAGGTATAGATTTCCTGTATCACCCACGCATTAAGGTTTTATGATAGACCAATAGAGTTGGGATATATGCATATATAATATATTAATAGTATATATATATATATATATATTTATATATAGATATTAATATATATATTATATATACTATATATATCAATTTAAAGTTGTACTGAAGGCTAATTGTAATAAAATACTGACAGATGAGATGTAAAAAACAATCAATCCGTTTTTTCAAATTATTATTATTTTCATTTTCATTATATAATATATTATATATATATAATAATATATATATATAATATATATATATATATATATATATATATTAATTATATTATATATATATATATATATAATAATAAGTAACTAGTGTAATATATAATCAAGAAATATATATATATATAAATGCGCTTGAAAAAAGCGGATCAATTAAAAATGAATTGATATTTAATATAACATGCTCACACGAGTTTAAGTCTCCTCACACATATCTTTTCTCCTCGATCAATTACGAGCACATTATCAGTATTATTACATAATGTTCTCCTTTTTCTTCTCCAACTCTCTTCTCTCTCTCTCTCGGCTCTCATATCATTGCGCAAAGAAATGTATATAATGCTTAACATACAAAAGTTCCATCTCTGGGTTTATGTATACTCGCTGTGATAGCCCTATATATTAGCTTGATGACCAGTTTTATTCTCGTATAAATAATATACATCGGTAAATTTAAAA
The DNA here is from genome assembly GCA_015478945.1 of Trachelipus rathkii. Taxonomy (NCBI): domain Eukaryota; kingdom Metazoa; phylum Arthropoda; class Malacostraca; order Isopoda; family Trachelipodidae; genus Trachelipus; species Trachelipus rathkii. The sequence continues at coordinate 20,716 of JABUQX010059963.1, read as the reverse complement.
ATTTCGTCAACTTTGAGGTAGGGAATCATATTATGTTAAAATTAATTAAATAAATTTTATAATTAAAGTAATAAATTATATAATATTATCTATATAAATATTTAATTATTAATTTAGAATAAAAAATAAAATATACATATACATTATAATTTTACTTTTTTTAACAAAAATAGTACTACTATTATATTATAAAGTGCCTACTTAATAGCTTTAAGCTATTAATAATAATTACATATCTTTATAATAAGTATGTGAAAATATATATGTGAAGAAACAACTTATAATACATTTATAATACAATGGCTAAAGAGTCTATAATACAGTTTTAGTATTGAAAAATATGAGGATAATTTAAATGGGGAGAGGAATACATACTTATGAAATAAATGATTAGTTTATCCTATCTTAAATTTAATTATATTAATTATAATTATAATTATAATTTAATTTATATATATAATTTATTATTATTATATATTATATATTATATTATATTATAATTTTAATTATTATCTATTATTATTATATTAATTATAATTATATATTATTTAGATTAATTATTATTATTATATAGTTATGTAACGTAGTGGTTAATAGCCAAAAAACAATTATAAAGTTAACATTATTATTATATAACTATTTATATACTACATAAGTTGATATACTATATATATGTTCAAATATAAGTTTATTCACTTAATTAAAATAGAATCAATCATATAAACGAAAGGAACTATTTGCTTACATTCTTTCAATATAGTATGCATATATAACTCGCTCCAGAGATTGATAAAATCACAAGTAATACAATTGCTGGTAATTTAAAACAAAATCTTCAAATGTCTCAGAAAAGGGAGACCTTGTAAATATATAGTGCTCCTCGCTAAAAACTTTCTATATATTTAATGAACTGTAAATGGCTAAAGGTTAAATTCATATAATACATATGTCCTAAGTCTTCTCGTAGGATTCAATATATATTAAGTCGCGTTCAGGACTTAAATGTACTGAAATGATACGTCATCCTGTCTAGACTTCATATCTGAACTTGGGTATAGAAAAAAGCTAAGCTGAAGAGAAAAAAAAAGAAAAAAACATAAATTGACCTGCGATTAATTAATATACTTAACTTCATAATCGGACTATCATGCTGAGCTTATTGTGAAGACAACGTTGCTAATGATTGTGTAGTCGACATTATATCGCCATAACACGAACTCGTATGTGGTATCTCTCAAAGTGCTATTGAATATAGAAAATAATAATTTATTCGTTTTGTGTGATTAGCCTATGTTATTAGACTGTCAATGGTGTATGAAATGATATGTTATTATATATAACGCAACACATGGGGAATATCTAATCCTCCGACATGTCTGAAATTTACCAGTTTTATTAATTATTATATATTGTGTTATATATATTTATTTGATTTAAAAGGATATTCTAAAATATGTCTTTATGACCACACTCTCACGGAAAACGATTATATAGACTTCAAAGTCATATTAAGTACGCAACATTCTATTATAGAGACCCTCATCAAGAAATTGACAATAAAACACAGAAACGAATATAACGTTATTATTCGTGCCTAAACTATGATCTCTCAGTATAAGATAAAAATATATTATTTTCATTATTATCAATGTAATATTATTAATTGATTGAGTTGTACTCATATAAGTCACTTCATGATAAATAACTCATTAATAGTTAATCTTATATCTCTAAGTTCATGATAGTTATTACGTAAAATAATTATTAATGTCATATAACTCAATTATTTATCTCAAGTCATTATCATTCATTAAGCTCTTTAAGCACTGATAGAAATTGATTTCTTTCTCAATGCTATGGATTAATAGTTTTTACTTTCTTAGCTTATTTCCTCCAATGATGAAAAATAATTATATCTGATGTATAATAGTCGACTCTGAGAGGAAAGTCGACGCTCTTACCTTTTATTGAACTCTCCAGATGGCTAGTAATGCTCTTCCTTTATTATTATTATAATATTATTATCTCTCTCTCTTATATATCTCTCTCTCATATTATTATTATGACTTTATGAAGTTTTTTTTCTGACTTTATTATATATTTGTCCAAATTAGCTGTAATATAATCACAATCTGATTTTTCTTTATTATGTAGTAAGATTTTTAATTAGATTAATAGTATTTATTGTCTTAGTTTATTTTTGTACTTTTATATAGTAATGTTTATTTTGTACTCTCTATTTTGAAGTTATATTTTCTTTTATTATTGTGATATAAATATATATTTTTAATTTTTTGGCTATATTTTTCATTTCGTTTATTATTATTATTTATTGTGAAGCTATTAACAAAATATTATATTATGTAATTGCTCTCCATTTCTATCTCCATTCAGATTATTAATATTTCAAGTTTTCTCCTGTAAGATTGTCCATCTGTGTGAATTTCAGTGTGAGTTAGATACGTTAATTAATTTATATTGCATAACTCAATTTATAATAAGTTGCTACATACTATATACTGTTTATAGTCTCCTAGATTCACCTTGTGATTGTCAGCTGATGGTGAATAATTCTAGTTTTCTCATTAGTATATCTGCTATTTGCATTACTGAAACATGTACATAAAAGAGAGAGAAGAGAGTATATTCGTACGAACGTCTCATTTCCACATCTGGTAGAGTGTATATATAAGAAGAAAAAGTCCGGATCGTACTTAATAATAATATCTCTATCAACAGGATAAGTCTGGAGAGCCACTAAGGCCTTCACTCTGTTTGAGTACGTTAATGAATAGGATTCTCCTTGATTAGTTCGTTACATCGTTTGTACTTTTTCTAGCGAACGGTACAGTGGGACAATGGAGTGATTTATTTCATATTGGTGTTGAGAAGTTAAATTAAAATAACTAAATTTTCTATTAGCATTTTAAGTGTCTTAGTGGGATACGAATATTTATTTATAAGTCGTAGATCTTTCTTTAATACATTAGTTAGTGAATATCTCTCAGTTATTTCTTTTTGAAATGTCGTGTTAACAAGTTAGGATGATAATATATAAATTGAGTTAAGCTTCTCTTATTGGCAGTGAAATATACATAACGTATGTAATGAAATTAGATATATAGTGGATGGAGAGACTAGATGAGAGACAAAGATAAATTTACTAATATAACATAGCCTGAATATAACCAAACAGAGACAGGAAAAGAAAATGAATCAGAATAAATTACATTTCGGCTAATAGAATGCCTCAGAGTGAAAGTTCAGTATGGTCACAGATAAAAAGTAATATGACATAAGAGCTATTTAATACATTATGGTGTATGGACTCTTTTCTAGAGCAAAAAAGCTTTCCTTATAGATACCTAGAAAAGAAATGACTCACATCAACCACACAGAATAATGACTTTCATCTAAGCCTTTTCTCTATAGATCAAACCGAATACAAGACCGAGAGCAAGAGCTGGATTCGGTGGTATACGAGAGTTCTACGATGTGCAATCTCACCATTAGAACCGCTCTCAAAAACGGATGGCTGTAAGCCCCCTACTTTAGAAGTTTTTCGGATGTGAAGCTAATGGAACGACTCTTGTGTCATGAGAGAATTAAGGCAATAGTATGTGGGTCTGTGCTAGAAAGTAATGTTTAGAGATAGTGATAATTGCTGTTGTGTGAGATCGCTCTATATAAGCATAGAAACTATTTATTGTGGGACCATTTGTTTAAGATAAGTTGACTAATTATGTCTTTAAAATTATTAAATTTTATTTAATAGAATATTGATGACATGTATTTTAAATTCGAGTTAATATATATAATAAAATTTATAATATATATGTTAGAATTAATTAATCAAAATATAATATTTATCATATCATATGCATCAAGTATATCACCTAGATATTTAAATAATTATTCATTTCTGCCTGTGAGATAATAATAATATGTGCCAATTCGAGTTCGGATAGAAGTATAAATAATCGATAATAAGAATAAATATGTATGACATAATTATAAATAAAAATTTTACTAGATCTTCAAATCTCTTAAGCTACTTAATGTTCCTTGAATAGAAATGATTCTCAAGTCATGTAATTGTATTTCTTCTTACTTTTATATAGTTGAATATAATGAATTTCTCGACAGTGAAGATCTCATAATTCTCTAATATGGAAATTAAGTGTCCTGACTGCATCTTAATATCTCTATTTATTAACCTCCATATAGTATTAGTCTATTATTTATATAGAGTCTCTCTCCATTCACTTACTTTATGTATTATTTTTCAAGAACTTATTCTACTGGTATTAATAATTAAGTTAAAGTCTTATTTTATGAGTGAGGTCCGTACATGATTTATCATATATTCTAAAGTCTTAATGTGTAGTCTATATATGATAGAGTCAATTTTTACGTATGATTGTCTCAGTAATATAAAACTTTTTTGAACACATTTGTGAAGTTATTACTTTATATATGTTAAATTTTAATTTTTTTTGGATATTATTTTAATATATTTTAGAATTATTAACAAAATATTATTTATAGACAAAAAAGTTATTTTTCTTATTATGATAATTATTTTGTATAAGTTGTATGTTATTTTTATAATGTATAATTATTATTTAATTATTTATATATTTAATATTATATTTAATTAGTAATTATTATTATATTTGTAATTGATAATTAATATAATATTAATAATTATTCATATTTAATAATTTTTATTATAAATATAATTATTATTAATATTAATAAATTATAATTTTTATTATTATTTTTAAATAAAATAATAATTATAATAGTATAATTTTTATATATAAGTATAATTTATAATTATAATTTTTTTTTCAATTATATATATATTTTATATAATTATTAATTTAATAATTATATTAGTTTATAATTTATATAATATATTTAAGAATTATAATTTTATAACATAATATAAAATATAGTTTCTATATTAATTATTTAAATTATATTTACTAATTTTATATAATTATTGATAATAACTTACATATTAATTTTATTAATTATTAGTAATTATTTAAAATAATAATATATATTATATATTTATTATTATTATTATTTTTATCATTTTTCATAATTTATATATTATTATTTAGTTATAATATCTTTGTTATTTCTTTATTACTATTTATATTATAATTATTCATTAATATTATTAATAGTAATTATTATTTTTTATTAATATTTTTAATTTATTATTTATTTAATTTTATAAATTATAATTTTATCTACTTATTTTTGTTTATATATTTTAAATTAAAATACTGGTATTATAGTTATATAAACAAAATTACTAATTTATATATAATATATTTATAAATACTATTGAAATATTAAACTATAACTATTTATATATTTATGTAATATATATAAACCTATATATAATCAATATTACTATATAATTATTATTATAATTTGATAATTATTAATTATATATATAATTATAATTAAGGTAATTGTAATTATCTATACAATTCTAAATTATATTAAATTATTTAATTACTTGTTCATCATTCATTTAGTGATATTATTATTATTATTATTATTGATTATTATTTAATTTATTATATTATTATTATTATTATTATTATTTTAATTATATTATATAATATTATATTATTATTATTATTATAATATTGATTATGAATTATATATATATAATCTATATAAATTTCATTATCTCTCCTCTATATATCAGAGTGTAGGAGAACAAAATTGATGTCATAATTAATCTAATAACAAAAAGCAATTATAATTATGAATTATATTTTTAATTTATAATACATATAATTTAATAATATATTATATTATAATCTTATAATTATATAATATATATAATATATATATATTATAATATATAATTATATATAATATACATTAATTATTAATAATTTAATTATAATTTATAATATTATAAATAATTATACATTTAATATATTAATTAAATTATATATATAAATTATATATTAAATAATAATAATGTAATTTATATATCATTATTATTTATTATATTAATAAAAATATATATATTATTAATTATATATAATTTATTTATTATTATAATTATTATTTATATTATTATTATAAATTATTATTATAATTATAATTATATTATTATATTTATTATTATATATTTTATAAATTATATTATTATATATAATTAATAATTTATATTATATTATATATTATTTATATATAGATATATATATATATATATATATATATATAATAAATATAATTATTATTTATAATTTATTTTATAATTACTTAAATTTAATTATATATAGTATTAATATATATAATTAATTTAATTATTTTATATATAATTATTTTATTATTATTATAATATATATAATTATTTAATTATTTATAATTATTATTAATTATTATTATTATTATTATTATTATTAGTTATATATTTATTTATAATATTAATATATATTATTATTATATTAATATTATATTTTATTTAATTTAATTATAATTAATTATTATTATATTATAATTCATTATATTAATTTAATATATATAAGTATTATTTAAATATCATAATTAAATATTATATATAATTATAATTATTAAAATTTACTATATATATATATTAATTATGTTTAATAAAACGAATTGAATTTAATATTGAATTTTTGTATTTACCGATTGATTTTTTATATCTCTTATTAAATCGTATTTATTTTATTAAAATAATTTTTATAATTTATACGTATTATACAATGATTCTTCTAACTATAATTATACAACCAGTTCCTATTATACACTTATTGATAACATAAATTATTATTACTATTTGAAATTACAATTTAAACATATATATATATATTATATTATATATATATTATATATATATATATATTTATGTATATATTATATATATAATATATATATATATATATATATACTATAATCATATTAATATATTATATATATATATATTAATATATTAATATATATATATATATATATATATAATAATATATATTAATATTATATATATATATATATTATATATATATATATATAATATATAAGCTTTATTGATATAAGGTTCATCCATATATTAAACTATCAAAGGTCTAATCGCGATACTATTTACGAGTTTTGATCGCTCTTTCTCAGAGAGTAATGTAATTGTGATGCGCCAGCTGGGTAATAGTGATGCATTGTATATATAGAGTAGTTGAAACTGCTGTGTGCTGTGTATATTTAGAACATAGTGTTACCTTTACATGTATATAACGCATGTACAAATTGCACAACTTAAGATATGTCTTCGTTCTAGGGACTAAATGAGTTGCTTTAGAGAGTATTATGTTTGAATTGTTCACATCAGCGTATCACTCAGAGAAGTCGCGCACCTAGCTTTTCATTTGTTTCATCCATGCCGATAAACCTTGTATATAGACGTTTATTATTTAGATTCGGAGAGACAACATCAAACTTGTGTCTATTAAAGAGTTACTATAATGTTTAGCTAAATTTGATGAGCATAAGTGCGACACGACAACAGATGAGCGAAGAATATAGATAAGAATAACTCTAATAAATAATTTTCAATATATGCATTCGTCAGTGGATATTTCTTGGGTCGAATTTAATTGATTTAATGCAAAATTGTGAATATAATATAAATTTATATAATATTCCTTATTTTTCGGGAGTCATATTTGAGTAAAATATGATATTCTTAATTTGAGTCTAGGAAATGTGTGAGTAGAAGATATCTTTACTCTCGTCAGCTGTGCTTTTAAATCATAATTCTAATAAGTCCTATTTTACTATACCATCTTATGACATTGAGTGATAATATGGACATTCAGTCTGCTAGCTTTTAGAATCTAATGTACAAAAATTTTTAAGCCAGCTATTATATTATATTGCGAGTAATTGAAAGTAGCAATCAGTGTTTTGGAAGCAAGGAATAAACTAATTAAGATGCTGGGCATAATAAATCGCTGTGACCTACTATGATGTTAGCTTTAACTACACCACAGTATGTCACACACACAAATAAATGTACCAACTTAGGGCTCATTAACCATAAAAGATCATACTGTAATAGCTGTGGCGCAATCAAAAAACGAAAACATCCAGTAATGTAATGACACAATAACTCTCCATAGTTCTCCGTCATTACTCTATAACGAGATAGAGAGTGTAGATATGTACTCACCAGAGAGTTTATAGATACTGAAAATACATTAAGAAGGCCATTCCAATCAAGAAAGCAATTCTACGATTAGAAATGAATTCTCTCTCGGAATATGTATGTGCTGGTCGTGACATATCCAATCACTATGCAGCTGAGAAGTCATAATAGGTGACAAAATTCGAGCACGATAGTATAAGTCTGCATAAGATGCATGGTCAGAGCTTAATTGTTTTTCTCGACAGTGAGAAACATGACTTGACAGTAGTTCTATCTCTACACGAATATATTTAACAATGTTTATAAGATAACTACGGGAGACCAATTATAAACTATCAATATTATTAGTAGTTATGTCAAGACTGAAAGGTTGACCCATATGACCAGTAGTTATTATTATTGGTTATTCATAAACAAATTCAAGTTAAAATTATAGATAATATAAAGTGCATTCCATCTGAATATAAGTATAAGACTCTAATTTCTCTATTTCTCTCTCAGTGCTAATAGATTATGATCTTAAATTATTTGTAATTGGTGTATTATTATTTTATTTTATGTTTATACTATCGTCAGTTGTTTTATTTATTTATTAATATTTGATTATTATTTATTATATATTATTTTTTATATAATATTATATATATTTATTTATTATTATTATTAATTATTTAATTATAATATATTTAATTATAAAAGTATTGTTATTATTAACAAATAATATTTTTATTTAGATTTAGATTTAATTATTCTTTAATCACTAATTTCACTTTACTTCTTCAGTTTTATTAAAAGATAAATAATATTTTTTAGAAATTTTTTAAAGTATGCCCTGCATTTGTTACATTATTATATAGTATATATATATTAATATATATACTATAATATATATGAATATATATTAAAAATTAAATAGTATATATGATATAAATTATATGTATTAATAATTTGTTTATATATATTCTAGATATATATTAATATATATATTATATTACATTTAATATAATATATCTACGTCATACCTATATAGGATAGTTATCTTGATAAAAATAAGTTACTTAAATATTATTTCCATATATATATATAATTATTTCCTATTATATAACTTATAAACATGGTGAATTTTATATCTTACCTTATTTGTTTGTGTCAATTGTCTGAATCTTATTACGCACTATTAAATAACGAAGGGATTTAATAAGACTCGAAATCATATATGAGAGCTATAATTCTTATCATCAGGACACAACAATTCCAATTTTTTTTTTTACACAACCATTACACTGTTACAATTTTATAAACTAAGAAACATTCGTTTCATAATAATTTAATTTTTTTTTTCTTTGAGGATGTGTACAGGGACCACCACTGCGCGCAAAAAGAGCGGCTATACCGTGTCAGTAAAACCAACAACAGGGGAAGTCCCTACACAGAAGAAGAAAAAAATAACGGAACAAGAGGATTACAATCGATAAAAGATGTTCAGCTCATGGAGGAACGCAAAAACTTTGTCACTTCGAAAAGGAGGGGTTGCAAAAGATTCCGATAAAGGACCCCCTTGTGAAAAAGAGTCTTTTACCTTGAAGACTTAATTAGCATACATCACATGATCTTCAGATGAGGTAATATAGTAAGAGAATTAGGAAGAGACATAGGAAGTCTAAGAAGTAAAGCCCATCGTGAAGAATAGAGTCATAGTTGGGTTTCTCACATGCGATGGAAACCCTAGTTTTCTCTGGAAAAGAAGTAAGAGGGAAATGTCTTAAAGTGACAGTATTTCTCTACTGAGATAAAAGGAATTAAATCTTAATTCATAAAGGCTAGCAGAAGATTGGAGAGTCCAAGAATAGGTTAGAAAAGGTTGGTATGTTTTTGTTTCTAGGGGTATAACCGTGTGCAGTTTTGTTTCTGTGTTCATCTCCAATATGAAAAGCAATAGAATATTGGAGAAAAAAGGTTTTGAGTTTAGTGTTTTTATTCTTCGCCAATTGAAGTGAGTTATCACTAATTGGTGAATGTTATGAATGCTATTCACAGTTTGTTCTATTAAATTTATTAATGCACGGATGCTTCCCATTTGATTTATAATGCACAGCGCCTAAACCTGTTTAGAACTCTATCAATTTTCGCAAATTTTCTCTAAAATCCATTAAAGTACGGGAGTTTGACTTTGATTGTTCTTTTAATTTGGTAATCAATAAATTCGACGTAGAAGCGTAATTGCCTAAGATGTTTTGGCTTACTGAAACATTCAGAAACTTGGCTTCGAAAATTGGTAGGAATGAATCCTTGATGCTATTCACTAGCTTAGTCGTTTTAATTATTGTTTTTTTTTAATATTAAATCTAAATGTCCTTCTATAAAACTTACTTCACCGGTGCGATAAAAGACTAAACCAGGCAAGATTTTTGTTTCTTCATTTTCTTTTAATAGGATGTTTTGACTAGTCAATACGATAGGGAGTAGAAACAAAATCAATTCTCCGAACTTGATTTCGGAAATATTCAACTATCTTGAAATATTTTATACTTTTCCTTGTAATTTTGTCATAGTTAAGGTCACATAATCAAACTTGATTAAATTTAAACATAAAAGATTGATGGTTAATTTCTAAACTACAAAGCAATAAACATTAAAGGTTAGTGGTTAGTTAAAACAAAGCAATTATCAACTAAATGGTTTCTTACTATTTACTTGTTAGTTTCTTATTTTTTTATATTGTAAGATAATGAATACTTTCTAAATTACAAAGCTAAGTAAGTTTTCTTAAGATTATTAAAATTTACTTGTTTCTTATTTTTTTTCATGGAAAAGTTTTTTGCTTTTTCTATTTTATAGTATTTTTGTTTTTAAAAAAAAAATTGCGCTGTCCCCCCCTTTGGAGTGAAACGTATTACTATTCTGTATATAAAAAAATAAGCAAAATTATAACTAATGAATCTAATCCAGACTAAAGTTAACCTAAGTTATATGTTAGTTCAAGCAAAATTGCAAAATTTTATATCTAAATAAAAAAAATCTAAGAATTAAATGTTACGCGCTTCTTCCCTCAATACCAGGGGTACTTTCTCCCTAGTAGTGTTCTTAATGTTAGGAGTACTTTCCCGTAACTTAAACCCCAACAAAAGAAATTATTTAAGAGAAACGTTTGGCAAAAGTTTTCTTAAACGTAGAAGTTAGTTAACTTAACAATTAATGAGCGAATTTTCGCAAATACATTAATCCAGACTACATAATTTAAATTCAATAGCTTAATTTAAAAAGAGCAAAAAAAAAAATATATATTTCCAAATCCAAAATTCTTCAAATTCTTTGAGAAAAAAGAAACTAGTATTCATTAAAGTAAGATCTGGGAGTCGCGCTCCAACCCTATTATGGGTTCCACATCGATCCTAAGGCCGATCTGTAACTTTAAGTTTGAATATCTAAATTCTATTCTTTCTCCGACCTTACCCTATCTGGCTCTTCTTCTCAACAACTAACAATGAGCTCAACATTCATTGTTAATCCAGAAACTTGATGGAAGAACTGATTGGTAAGTCAATTACTTCTTAATTTCTCCTCGACAGAGTATTCTTTCGGACTCTATATACTTTACTTTGGGAAATATTTGATACGAAAATAAATCCCTTATCTACCTTCGACCCTTATTTCTCTGGCTGTCGGATGACTACCATCCTCATGGGAAATTAGACTTGGTCTATTCGGAGGGGCTGTTCCAACTGTTTGGGTCTCCTTTTGTGGAATGAACTGTTACTTTTGCTTTAAGGTGTGCTTCGGAAATCGCTAATCCTAAAGACTTTTTAGGAAGACAGTCGTTCTCTTACCTTTAGAACCTGTGAAGTTTCTTCCCTTTCTCAACGACTGGACGTTGAAATGACTACACGCTAATATACGACTTAACCCTAATGGTGAGGGCTAGTCTCCCCTTGCGGTGCTATCACCGACAAAAATTATTGCTAGTTTGGTCTTCTTCTTAGCCTAGAACTAAGTTTTCTTGGTGACTTTTTAATTTCTACGACTTACTTTCCTTTTATCTTTAGTCATTCAGACAAAGATAACCATTCAAAATGTCTTCCTTTCACTACTAGAAAGTGTATAATTTTTTTGGCGGCAGATTTCTTTTACAAATCTAAATCAACAAAAAAAAAATATTCTGAGGCAACGTAAATATTAACCAAAAGCGGGTAATTATGATAAGGATAACTTATTTCAAGACTTGCTGGGGAGAAAACTCTCTCTCAAGACATCGAGTGCTTTCCTTTGGGTTCAAACTCGACATTACATCGTACTTTGAAACATGTCCTTCTTATCTCCTTACCCTAGTAACTGCACAATGAATTGAAGCAAGCCTGTGGTTGAACTCTTTAGCTCAGGAAGCATCTTTGCTCATTTGGGTGTCTAAAATCCCAAACCCAAAAACATCTCAATCTGATACTGTTGTCCGATGGTCTTCAACTTCAATTCGAACAAATGGAAGAGGGGAAGAACTGTTGCCTTGGCTTACTTTAAAGCGCTTCTTTCCTCTCTAATAAAACAAAATACTTAAAAGAAAAACGTGTCAAACGAAAGAAATTGATTTGGCACCTAATACCAACCCAAAGTAGGGCAAATTGGCTGCTGGAACAACTAAGCTTGATGGAAGCAACGATTTTTGCCAGGCCCTGGGTGAACGGTCTGGGACCTGAAGAATTCATCTAAAAGGAGCGAAAGCAGGCCCCTGAAGGTACATCCCTTTAATTGGAACCATCTGAGCTTCAAACCGAATCTTCAAATGAATTCAAACTAAAGTAGAAACATCTTTAAAGCAATTCTAAGTCACTGGATTTCAACAACCATCGAATGAACTACTTTGGTACTAAGAACTAGCTAAACCCATTTCTTTTAGTTTAATCTAATAACTTTACTAGTTAAGAAGGAAACTTAGCTTCTAACTTTTAGTCCGGCACTATGATAACAACAGGTTGAGTATCTGTCGTTCCAACTCTGTTTCTTTTATCCTGTCCGATGGACTGAGAGGTTTTACCCATGTACAACTTCCTTCTCTCCTCTGGGCCTGCTGTCTACTACTGAGTGGGAATCTTGACCGAACTGTCTCTCCACTCAGTTTGAGACTTTAGTCCAGCAGAGCGAAGAAGCAGGAAAGTTTCGTCTGAAGGGAAGTTTTTGCCAACTTTCTGGCCCCATGCAACTATTGTCTATTTAACGTGGGGTTCCGATCGACGTTGGTGCTTTCACCACCGGAGACCCTTCTTATTTATTTAATTAATGATTTCTGCCTGGCAAGAATTTTCCCAATCAGCTTGATCATTTGGGTAGCAAAATTCTCTCGCAAGGGTCGATTCTTCTTCTTCTCTCTTTTCTTCTTCTTCTTCTTCACTGAAATCAGAATCTCGTAACTGACCATCAGCTACATAAACCGTCATATTTCTTTTTCATTGGATCCTTGAGACCCATATTCTTTACCTTGAGAAAGTCCTTTATCACTTTCATTTCTGCTCTTGGTTTCATCTTCTGCTTTCTGTGATTCTTCTCTCAAATCTTTCTGCACTGTTAAACGGAATGATCATTTGACCCACCTTGAAGACGGCCGCTATGGTGGTGCATGTCTTTACAATCTGCTGTAGATCCCTCTTATGTGGCCTTCACAATTGGCATATGGTGGAGTTCCATTAAGTAGCTACCTTCCAATGGTGGGCGATAGCTCCCACAAGAGAAACACCAACGAATTCTTTTAACTTCAATGTCAGTCATTCTTTTAAAAACCCCGTTTTTCGACAACACTTCGCCTCTTCTTAATTGAGCAGTTGTTTGCCATTCAACCCACCCCTCCTATCCTCACTTCGTTTGTAAAGGATCCTTGACTCCTTTGAGAATTTCCGTACTCAGTCTTTTGCTGGCCTTCAGACTCTTCCTTGGCCAAAAACACTTTGGTTGTTCGATACTCCATCTGTCTTCTCTGGCTATCTATTAATAAAGTTCTCTGAGATTCGGGCAAACTTCTAGTAACTCAACTAGATTCTATGTTTGTATCAAATGTTCTTAGTACTCTTCTTTATGTCTCTTCCCATATCTCTTCTTTCCGAAACATTCTATAAATACCTTGGTGTAACTATAATATTTACCTGTTTCTGATGTGTAGCCAGCTGTCGTCAACATTAACACTTACTGATATTTCCGAGCCTATTCTTTAGTTCTACCAAATAAAAATCAGTGAATTCATATCACCTGCCCCTTTGACAGGTCATAAACTGTAACAAAAGCTCAAAGACGGTGGATTGATCGTCTGGTTGGAGGAATATTCTTAGTTGCAATAAGAAATCTTCTAACTTTACACACCTAGAAAACTCAGATCATTTGGAGGAGGTAAGGCTTCGAGATTCTAATTTGGAGGATATCATGGATTTGGCAAAAGATATTTGATGGCTCTCTGCTAAGGGACCTAACATACCTAATCCTCATATAAGGTCGATAACACTCATTAAGCTAATGTTCTTGCCAAATTTTTGGTTTTTAACGAACCAAATAACTTTTAACTCTTCTGTACCCTGGGAAAAGCCGTTGAGAATAGATTAGATTGATAGAGTGGAACTGTGTTTGGACTGAGATGAGCAGAATTATATCCAAACCCTACTCCTGGGGTTAAGTACTTCGAGTTGTTGGTGCGACTCCTGTGGGTCATTACTAATATGAACTGCCTTGCCCCTGCTGGGCAGAACAAACAAATGCGTCCACCGGAACATCCGCAGAAGCATTCAATTGGTGTGGTGGAGCAATATTTTGTCCAAAATGGGGGCGGAAGTGCGTCCCCATTTGATTAGGGGTCTATCAGGCTCCTAAACCCTGGTTGGGAGATGGGGGCATTTAATGTGCTTCCATGCACCTCACGGCTTTGGGGCATAATTCCTGCTACCTCCCAAATTCAGGACTTGGTGCCAGTAACAGGTGCCCACTGGCTTTAACAAGTTTAACGTTGTCTAAGAGAGCTGTTTTTTGAAAACCTGGAGCACTGTCCCTCTGGAAGTCTCTTCTGTTGGCTTGTTGAGGATTAGGTTCATGGTGCAAAGGACGACACTAATTTTACCTACGTCGACAGGGGCTTGGTGCTGAGGGAACCCTGACAGAAGGTCCCCTTTAGTACTAGGGCTTTGAGTCTATCTCTTACTGACTCTTCTTTGCCACAGCCACCTATATCTCAAATGCTTCCATCTACTTCATCATTATCCACATTTAAATCTACCTCATTTTCTCTTTTTTCCACTATCACCCTATTTCCTTTCAAATCTGTAGGTCTCTAGGCTGCCATCTTTATACACTTTAAATTGACTACAAAAAATTAGTCTGGGTTTATAAAAAAACAATCGTTAAAAAGTACTGCAAAATAAAGAAACGCAATCGCAACTGACGGTGAAACTTGCTACTTCTATTTGCTCGGCCTAATATTAAACAGACCACCAAAAAAAAAAAAAAAAAAACACTGCTTTTAAAACTTAAACACAAAAAAAAAAAACACTTTAGTAGTTTCGTTCGACTCAGTACTACTGTTACGCTTAAGCCTTTAATGAACGCACAGAAAAAAAACACTGCACTATCTGTGCTGACGAAAACGCTTAATAAGGTAACCGTACCTTCTTTTCGCACCTTTATATATATATATATATATATATATATATATATATATAGTATATATATATATATATATATATATATATATATATATATATATATATATATATATATATAAATATATATATACAAGTATATATATATATATATATATATATATATATATATATATATATATATATATATATATATATATATATATATATATATATATATATATATATATATATATAATATATATATATATATATATATATATATATATATATATATATATATATATATATATATATATATATATATATATATATATATATATATATATATATATATATATATATATATATATATATAACTTATATAATCCTATATATATATATATATATATATATATTATATATATATATATATAGTTAAGTTATATAGATATATATATATATATATATTATATATATATATATAGATATATATATATATATATAAAGTTATTATATATATATATATTTAATTCTGTTTAATTCAAAATGCAAGAACGCCAAGATTCACTTGTAAACTTGTAAGGATTTAAACAATATTATTAACGAAAAAATAGTAATATAAAAACGAAGAGAGAAATTTTGCTCAGAAATGCTTTATAATTCTTCGTTTCTATTTCTTCACCTTCACTTACCCCTGCCTGTGTGTGTGTGTAAGTATGAGCGCAGGTGGTTTTATTTGTGTGAGCTCGAATGCAGGTGTGTTGCCATGCGTACGTTCGGCAGTCATTGACTCAGATTAGGGGTAACGCGAAACTGAGGGATTAAAACTCTCCTTTCACCTTCCTCTTCTTCGTCTCTTTTCTGCTTTGCTCAAACTATTTATATATAAATATATATAGTGTTATATATATATATATATATATATATATATATATATATTATATATATATATATATATATATATATATATATATATATATATATATATATATATATATATATATATATATATATATATATATATATATTGTAAATTTTATTAGTAATTTAATAAAGTTTATGGAAATGTTGTTAAAATATATTGAGAGGTAAGCAAAGGACAGATTGAAAACATCTTTTCTTCCCTTTTGTACCCTTCTTTTTATTATTTCCCACCAAAAACCGTTTTTTTATAAAACTTACGCTAAATATTTTAACATTTTATAAATACTCTGTTCCGTAATTTACCAAACACATAGATAAAACCTGAGATGGTTACTTCCAAAAATTTTCTTAAGATTAAAAATATTTTTTACCCACATATGAAAATTTCATGCAAAAATATTTTCATGTTTTGCATTACATTTTAAATAATAATAATAATTTTTATTTTTATTCTTTTTTTTAATTTTTAAAAAAATTTTAATTTTTTTGTGGTGAACTTATTTTTAAAACTTATATTCCTCTTTATATGGGGAGAATTTAATGATTTGAATTTGTGGAAGACTTTGATTCTCCTACAAATTTCTTACTTCTCCGGTGAAGGCTGTTTGCAGCTGTTATTTCCAACTGACTGCTTTAGAAAGCCTGTTCGGTCATCCACTGGAAGGTTCCAGTTGTAGGGGCCCATCTTTGTTCCTTTTTCAGGGATTGTAATAAGGGACTCTAATTACCATTCTTATTCGGGATGGAATACAGTCCCACCAATCAAAACATATAAAACAAAATCTACATAGAAGTAAAAACAACCTGGAAAGAAACGTGAACAAATTTATAAATGAGTGAGGCTTCCTAATAATACAATTTGTAAAGATAACAATTAAATTTAACTCTATTTATTACCTTGCCAAATATGATAAATAATGGTTGTAATATTCTTACAGAAATTCCTAATGTGAAACATTAAAATATAATGTATTAAAATTTGGTACTTAAAAATAATTTCATTAATTAAACTTAGGAACCTAGACAAATGTTATATATATATATGAGCAGCAGCATATATATATATATATACATTATTATTATTATATTATTATATATATATATATTATATATTATTATTATTATTATATATATATATATATGATATTATACATATATTATTATTATTATTATTTATACATATATTATTATTATATTTTCAATCATTAGTTTTTTTGCATCATTTTTAGAAGTTTGTATTTTTTCTTTTTTATTAAGTAAATACGTCGATAAAGCAACATTTGAAAGGGCTAATTTTATTATTCATTTCGCAGTTGAAGAAAAGTTATCGCCGCAGTAATACACGAGCAATGACAGATGTTACCTTCGATAGGAAAGAAATTTTACGAAGGGTGGTCAGAAGACCGCTGAAGAGTTACAAAAATCGCGAAGAAATTGCTAAACTTCGCCACAACATTTACAAATGATTATTATTACATATATTATTAT
>JABUQX010059962.1:0-34729 GCA_015478945.1 Trachelipus rathkii | reverse complement strand
ATGACGAATGTGCGGGGCTCTATATTCGCTCTGCAAACTTGATCAATCAACTAAGACTAAGGCGGTGAGTGTGTTAGAAGTTGACATGTTCAATAATATACTGTTAAGGTTCGAAAAGTATTGTTACGTTAGTTTGGGCGATATTAATTCGCGAGTAGATTCTCGCGCAGCTGCTTTGAAGACGTCTAGTGTAATCATGGATTCTTTAGAGGTGTGTGCTGTGGGGTCCTTTTTGTATATGCCTGTTAAGTTTTATTTTTCTTCTCTCGTTTAGCTTGTTTGCATGACAGTGAAGCACAATACTAAAAAAGAATATTTATGGACCACCACATGAGAGGTGGTCCGTAATATGTCTACCTGAGGAAGATCGTGGGAGATGCAAGATTCCGCTGAGTATGTTGATGTATAAAACTGCTTTGAAAGAAAGTTAAGTGGCATTCATCAACAGTCCGGAACCCGGTCTTTATTGGAGGCGAGATGATCTCTGGATAGCTGTTAATTTAGACTCCTGATGAAAACGGCGTTCCACCTCTCCGCATCGGCTCCCACATAAACGCACAAGACAATGAAAAAAATAAAGGGTTTTAATTACGGCAATGGTCAATTAATGGAAGAATTAAAATTATAAAGTTAGAGCAAACGTGACGTCACCTACCGTATAAGTTAATAAAAGCGGATCAGGTTAAAGCGATCCATAAGAGAATTGGAGCAAACAAAAAGAATTTCAGTTACATTGAAGACAGTTTTGTAATTTTTCTAAACTTTTCAAAATATTAGAGAGTTTCTGTGTTAAAGGCGCATCCCAGGGAACAAGGAACGTTTTAGGAGTAATCAAACAAAGATCTAATTCAGACTTTAGACTAAAATCTGTTGGTGGCAGAGTCGCCCCCTGGCAGAGTCGCCCCATAATGAATGGTTGCAAAGGATTTTTGAAAGTTCTCCCAGTTTTGTATTTTGTTATAGCCCAACTGGAATGGGATGCTTGCTTATAAACGGTCGGCTAAATGTTATTTTATTTTAGCAAGAAGAGGATATGGTAAGGAACTCTAACAAATGTATCGGGAAAGCGGGTAAACTCAGGGCCAATATGGGCTGTATAACCTACTATCATAAGGGGAGAGAAGGCAAACACCTTTTTTGGCAAAAGGGTTGATGGGCTGGAAGGGAAATATATATATAACATATATATATAATATATATATTAAACGTGGATGGTATATATATGTATATATTAATTGATATTATATTATAAATATATTTATATATACTATATACTATATATATAGTATATAGAATAAATAATTAAGAATTATATATTAAGTTATATATATTAATGTATATATATATATAATATATAATATTATAATAACATTAGTATTAATTATATGTATTGATTATATATATATATAAGTAAGTTGTTATATATTATAAGTAACTTTAAATAAAATAGTAATATGTTATTATATTATAATGGACTTATTATTGTAATCGTAGCAAATCCTAATAAAGCAGATTTCGAATAAGTCAAATGTGAATCGCACTATGCCGTGACAAATAATATGCCCTATTACGCACTTGAAACATTACTGATCTACATAAGTCTTAGTAGAAAGAGGTGACTGTAGTTTTTGAAATGGTGGATTAGACTTAGCCTAATTGAATGAGAGAAAACTTAGAATGACACAAAAAAACATAGCCTCTGAGATCATTTGTCCACCTCTTTTATACGTGAAGATATGTGCCGGCGCTCGATTGATCCAAAGGTTTTAAAAGAGTCGTGATAGACATAGGTTTGACAGTCCTACAAACTATGCACTTTTAGGTATGGCCCATATTGGTTAATATGATACCTTGACATAACAAAGCTTTGGAGCTTCAGAGAATAATAGACATATTAATTTATTGGAAATTAGTTTAGCTCACTCGAGCACTCATAAATACTTTTTTTGATATCTGGAAATAGGGCCATGCCATGTTATTATGAATTATATTGAGGAATTCTTTTGAGACAATCTTGTCCTACGTGGTAGAGATAATATGAGAGCATTTATGGAGACTCCACAGCTTAAATAATGAGGGAGGAACAAGGATCGCTGAGACGTAGGAAGACCGGTCCCATATCCGACGAGGTATTTAGGCATTTTTATTATATACCAGCACACGCGTAACAAGAAAAGTCTAAAAAAACGTAGAGTAAAGTAAAGGCAAGAGGTGGTAAGGAAAAAGCCGAGATATTTTGATATAACAGAGATTTTGGCTGTACGACCGGTTTTTTGGGAGGAGTTTTCTGTAGGTATTGGTGGGAAGGAGACTTCTCTGGATGTGAAACGAATTAGAGTTGAGTCAACCAAGTCCATCTTATTGTGTGGACTTGGTGGTCGTTGGAATAAAAAGCAACCAGTGACTACATTTCTGGTGAAGTTGGAGATGTGATATCTAGTATCTTTGCAGTAGAAGATTTCAGAAAACGGTGCAAACACTTTAGTTTTGGTTAAACCCAATTTTCGCACTTAGTATGGTGGGAAAAGAGTGTGTGTTTAATAAAGGTCAAGCTATAGTAAGTAAATGAGAATTTGGTCGGTTTGTCAGGCGAAGTCCTGACGTTCGAGGGAAATAGTAATACGTTTATAAGCAGGGAAATCTTTTTCTGCTTTGTAGATTTCTTAGAATGACTTAGCAATATGTTCGTCTTTCTGTTCATAACTGGTAAATAGTGCCCTTGAATGTTTCTTATTTCATCAGGAGGGGAAAAAAGAGGGATGTTTCAGAGTGAAAGATAAGGATATGACTGAAGAGATTAGAATTGATTGCAGAGTAGTAACTTGAACGAGAAGAGACCCATTTCTCATTTAAACGTTGATCTAGAGTTTCTTTTCCAATTCCTAAAGCTCAAGTGCATTGCTAAGATGATGGTCTCCTTGTTCTAGTAAGTGCTTGGAGTATTGATAGGTGGTATCGCAATTATAGTATTAAATACATCGGATATGTGGTTATGGGTCAAGTCTGACGAGTCCAGTGAGGAAGGGCAGAAGCATATGGAGGTAAACATATGAGAACGACTATGACGGGGGGCACCTTCGGGTGTGCCCTGACCGTTTGTGGTACCAGGAATTGTGCGTCGATGGCGGGCTTATTATGTTTTAAAATGTGCCAGTGCTTACTAAATACGCAGGGTTAGAAAATAATAGACATTAAGACCAGAGAGGTCCTTCCAGCGGAAGTGGAATGCGAAATCACGTGGCAATTGAATACTCGTAAGTGTCGTTCTTCGCATCGAACGAACATGTAAGTATCTGTCTCCGTTTATATAATTTTCAGTGCATCGACTGACATTTAAAACCTATAAATTCTGTGTGGGATATGTAGTGTCATAATCGTTTTTGAATCTACGGGAGCGATAAGAAAAATGGTAGTGACCAGGTTCAGGATGTTAATACCAAAAAAAAAAATATGAATCGTTCCACGGTGCATAAATAGATGGGAAGATTTACGGTATGTTGGCAAAACGCTTTAATGCACAGGATGCACAAAAAATAGGCGACCATATGAGTAACTGAGGGTTGGTATAGGGTATAGACATATTTGGACCTAAAGACCTTTCGCCAGGCAAGAGGTAAGGCATATTTTTGGTTTCCTTAAAAGATATTACTTAACTGGGTCTAAGGCTGAAGATGATTTTGATACTTTTAAGAACTATAACAGAAAATTGTAGAAAACTGTACGGACTACCGAACGAAAGTACCTAAACAATCAGCGGACCGAAAACCTAACTGCTGAAAAAAGTCACTCTAAACCTGGAAAAGAAACGAACAACCTAATGGATTAGCACATAGCTTGCATCACCATGCCATCATTAAAGAAAACCTAAAAGCGCTTAATCCTAACCTTAAAACTATCCAACAGTCTTAACACCCTAAGTCTTAGACTCCTAAACCTTAAACTTAACCTAAATATCAAACGTATTCCCCAGTACCAGTCTGATGAGTTCAAAAGGAATAATGGACTGAATAGAATGGATGGTAATGTTCGAGCAGCCTTTCATAGCATTTCAGTGAACAGTGGGAGTGGGTTTGACGTATTATCCTTCACTCTGATTACATCAGTACTAAGTTTCTACAGAATTTTGACCGTGCCGTGGCCGCCATAACACCATAATAAGGAATCCAATGATCCTCCTGGATCCCGCAAATATCGATAGTATACTGTTTAGATATAAATATAATAAGTCTATCTTATATTTATATATAACTATATTAATATATTATTATAATAAAAATATTGTATACTAAATATACTATATTTTTATAGACAACTATTATTGTTAGATATATAATATATATTATTATACTATTTTAAACTATATAATTATAATATATATCTATAGTTATTATGTGGTTAAATACAATACAGAAAAGTTATAACGGTATTTTAAATATATATATATCGGTATTTAATACTGTTATTATTTTTTATTATTTAGCATGTTTTGAATGTTTGAGTCTCGTTATTCTTGGTGATTATGGTTTTCGTGTATATGAATGTGAGGTTGAGATTAATATTATATTGCGGGATTATAAACATACCCTAAATTTAATAATTTAGTATATATGTAATATATATAATAATTATACTGTAAATATATTATATTATATATATATAATATTTTTATATAGTATATTATATATTAGTAGATGTATATTATATCTCCCCCAAATATTTTGTAAATGGAATAATGACTAATGGAGGTATTATATGAATTACTTATATATATATTTAAATTATAATATATTATATATAGATTTATTGACGATTAACTATATATATATATATTATAAAACTTATATATAGCTATAAGATAGTATTTAACCAAATTTATCGTAATATTATATATGGGTGGGGGGGATATAATATATATATATAGTTTTAATATATTATATGATATATATATATATATATATCATATATATTATATATATATATAATAGGGCATTATATATATAATAGTACTTTATTATCTCTTGCTCGCATCATTTTTCATTCGCAATAAACATATACCAATAAACAATCATGTTGGGAAACATTATAATTTTTATAAGCATAAAATTATTTATAATAATTTGAATATTATTGGGTTTACGTAGTTTGTTTGGATAGTGTATGTTTAAAGATGTATAAACCCAATTCATGGTTGAAGTACTGTCTCAGTAAAAATTCAATCTTACGGAATTCGGGAAAAGGAAAGCTAAAAAATTCACAAATTTCGTATAAAAGAATTGGAAATTATGTATTTTGTGAGATTTAAATAAACCAGACATTTTCTCTCTCTCTCTCCTTTTTTCTCCCCCCTCCTCTCCTTTTTTTTCTCTCTCTCTCTCTCTCTCTCTCTCTCTCTCTCTCTTCATAATTTTAATAAAAAATTATTGAAGTTATACTTTGAAATTCTTCAGTTTTACTCTCTAGAGCAGGGGGTCGGCAACATTTTATGTAGGGCGAATTGTAAATATTGTGGTCTCTTGGGCCAATGGCATGGGTGAAGTATATATATAATAATTATAATTAATATTATATATATAATATATATATATATATATATATATAATAATATATATAAATATATATTATTATATATAATATATATATATATATATATATAATATTATTATATATATATATATATAATAATATGCAGTATTATATATATATATTATATATAATTATAATATATATAACCTGTCTATAGGTGGAAATAAATAGAGATGATTATACATAGTGATGAATATTATAAAAAAAATCAACAAATTCTCGTCCATAACAGACACTTCTTAAAATTAATCTGTAAGGGCATGTCTCACGTGTTTTTAAAATATTCAAGACATAGAGATGATACATGGCTCTGTAGAAAATTACTATAGAATCAGAAAAGATTAGAACTGAACTTAACCAGTCAATAAGGACAAGGGCCAAGAGAGAGTTAGAAATTAATTTTGGCTAAGATAGTAGGGTTCAGAGCCCTTTCAGAGGAGAGTTTTTTTTTTGTTTGTTGTGTCTGGGTGTTTTTTTTTTAGGTTTTATAAATTTAAAAAGTTTAAGGAATATTGCAATTGTGGTGGTGCGAGGGATGGTAGCAATTATCTTGACCTCGCACACTATAATCTATATTTCAAGGTTCGAAAAATAAAAAACGTGACCTTAGATGCTTGGCGTCAACGGATCCAGACTCTGGATTTTTACAGTTAAAGGCATTAATTTAGTTTTATCAAAAAACAATTCCTCTGGAGATTAACATTAATTTCGGCATTATAGTTGTTGACGTGGAAGGAGGTAATTACTATACTAAACGTATTTACTAAAACATAAATTTTGTTTGTTTTCTCAGAATTTTAATTGTTCTTGTTCGTATGTTCGAATAGAATATTGTGGCTTGAAGTCAAGCTTTAGCTGTGTGGCATTTTAATTCATCTATGTGCTTTCTTCCTAGGACAGTGATTTTCTGCCTGAGCTGGATGCACATACTTTGCTAAAAAAAAAGGCAGATATGTTCTCTT
This sequence comes from Trachelipus rathkii, assembly GCA_015478945.1. Taxonomy (NCBI): domain Eukaryota; kingdom Metazoa; phylum Arthropoda; class Malacostraca; order Isopoda; family Trachelipodidae; genus Trachelipus; species Trachelipus rathkii. Next base: position 28,184 of record JABUQX010059962.1, on the reverse strand, counting down.
TACAGATTTGAAAGTTTAGATTGGCGGGCTTTGGTAAATATAAGAAATTATAACAGTCTTGGCTATTACTGGTTAGCATTATAATTTTATATGACGCATATGTAAATAGAATTCAATATTATTCGCATTAGGTTTTAGTTATTAATTTAATATATTTATGTATAATAGTATATTATGGTATACTAGATTATCATCTTTATATATATTGTAAGCCTATTCTTATAATTATAAGTGAATTTATATCCAAAAAGGTACAGATGAAGAATAAATATATATTAAATACTTAATATATATATATGAGTTATAAGTATATAAATAAATAAGGTACTATATATCGCTTCCAAAGCCTCTTGCTCACCTCCGCCTTAAAATGAAATCCTGCTCGCCATGTATATATGCTTAGCCTAATAACAAGAGCACAATATAATAAATTAGAACTATTACTAAGCCTACGAGTTATACATGGGATATAAGATATGAGCAAATTTGGTTTTTTTTCGTTTTTCTTGGTGAGGGAACATGTAGATCACCCAGGTAAAGGAGACTTCTCGAGGGCCGGTGGAGCTCGGCCGATTCGATTTAAGAAATTAGACTCAGATTAAAGGTTGTGTCATTCGTTTGTGAACGGGCGGCTTATTTATAATCATCATTATGGCGGAATTATCACGTTAGATCTACGTGAAAGAATATATGTTAACAAACTCAAGTGATTGAGGAGGAGAAGAAAATTTAGAGGAGATACCGCCAGAGAGTGATGGGGAGCATTAGAACTGAGAGAGGTGCTCTGTGATGTTATAGAAAGAATGGGATTGATTTGGTAAAAAGAGTGTTGAAGAAAGGGAGTCATATAGAGGGAAGGAAATAGAATTGAGAGATTGAGGGAGAGGAGAGAGGATGATGAATATTGTATTGACGCTTACTACGCCCTAAAACAGCCGAAGGTAATTAGTCTCCTTCTAGGGCGTATTTTAATAGTATATTGGGTGTTATCGCGACTGCTAGATTTCATTGTGGATTAGGGCATGCGAGAGACTTAGAAAATCTTCTAACTGTTTTTGGTTTACTTTATTAAATTTGCTTTTTAGGGAGTCATCACACTTCAGATTTGTGATATTTTTAAGTTTAGTTGAAGACTTCGTAATTTTGGTTCATGCAGCTTTCTGCGAATCTGGCTTCAATCAAACGGATTTTCCGACGAGGAGATCACAGATTCGAGATTTTTGGGTTTCTAACTGTACTAGCTTCATATAATAAGGTGTTCTCGTGAAAAAAGACTCTTCGCATGCTGGACTGGGAAAGCCTACTGCTCTCTCGATCAAGGCATGGATGTCCAGCTCCAAAAAGAGTATAAGATCTCATTATACCGACACTCATGTAATTTGGGTTTGGGAGAATTGATTTAGGATTCATGCATTTAACGTGGTAAGTTTTTTATGTAATTAGTTTGGGGAGAATAGGTTTTTTTCAAATCTCTAGGCTTCAACCGGAGGGAATTACCTGGATAGGAAAGAGGGCAGAACATCGCCTGAGTGGCTGTCTGTGCCCTCGTCGGAGGCCATAGTAATATGTGATCCGTCTCCTCAAAAAGTGTTGCTTAGACTGGAACTATAATGGCAACAAAGTAATCATTGAGAATAGTGAAGAGTTAGTGTCCCACAGCGGTTCAGTGCTGGGGCCTATATTGTTCCCAGATTCATTTATATAAATAATTTTTTATGAGAACCCAGGAAACTTAAAATGTGAGGTTACTTAGTTTGAAGATGATACCAAAGTGGGCTATCTCAGTAGGTAATATTGATGATGTTATTAAAGATTCAAAATGATTCTTTGATGAACCTCTGGGTGGGCAGATATCGGTGTCGGTTATGGTAAAGAATTTTTAACCTAGTAAAAGGTGAGCACTGTACTCGCGTGTCGAATTACATCTTTATCGTAGTCTCTGCATGACGGGTAAAAACCTTAAACTACGATTACGAATGGGGATTGGCTCTTAATCTGTTGGATTCAAGATAAAGATTTGTTTTCGGTTAGATTCGTAAAGCAGCTGAATACTGCACGCAACCGATTCGCACCTAACGGCACATCGGTGTGGGGAGCACCAGCAAAGGAAAGGTATTACGCCTTATATTTTAAGTTTTCCACAACCTGCACCTTCCACCTATGGGTCTCTGCAACTGCTCTGATATAATATTGGATCACGCCATGTCAGGCTGTTCTTATACAAGTGCAAGCTCAGGAACCAGGAATTTGCCTTCTTTACGCACCTCCATCCGGAACGTAACTGTAGTATAGGAACATATGAATAGCTTATGTTAGGCCCAGTTAGAGTATTGTGCGCAGTTTTGGTTGGTTCGGCACCCAACACACTTGATGCATTTTAATGGAAAAAAGCAGCACGGGTGCAACCGCAATGCTGAGTTGCCGGCACCGGCACCGGGCACCGGCTACATACGCGTAAGGATGATTTCTGGGTTGAGTGCGGCCGGTCTAAGAGCTGGAACTAAGAAGAGTTCCTAGTTAAGAATGAATTGTAGGCCATAGTATTTGGGGATTTTAATGTTTTCTGTAAACCGCAAGGGCTCATGATTTGGTTCATATATTTCTTAAAATGATTACATCTTAATAATAATTTAAAGATGGGAAACTATAATGAATACAATTTAGTCTACAAAAATTATATTTTTAATAAAATATCTAATTATTATGTATAATATAAACAATGAAATGATCAATTAAAAAATTATCTTGAATATAGTAGACCAATACGGATACGATAAATTAGACTCTCGAACTCTCATAAATAAGTCACAGGCTTCGAAAATATAGAAAAAATAATAATCAGAGGGCATGCCATCATATGAGGATATCCGGCCCATCCTTAATATTCACCAACAATTTAAAGGAATGTGAGGATCAAGGGAAATCGGTGTCGTTACGGGAATTTTAGTTACTTCATGGGTCATCTGGATGAATCAACACGTTTGGTGTGTTTGCACAGCGTCTCGTCGGCATGAGAACATTTAAGAAAGGATCATAGGGTATATTGAATATTGGATGGTGGTTGTGGAGTATTAGGTCTATATTTTGACTTAAGCCAAAAATTTGAGGATGCTCGCGATTTTCGGTGATTAAGTCGGCCGGATGTTACCACCTGAGAAGGTTAAAGTGTATTTTTGAGGAGATCAGGACGTGTTATAACAAAGCTTTGTAATTTTTTCTGATAATATTTTTCCTATAAGATAGTAAAATTATAGAGTGAATTCATAGATGCTCATATGTCTAATTTCATACTATGAAATAGTTACTCCTGCAGCGTCCAGGGTAGTGTCGCTCTGGTTGTTTTGCACTGAGCATAACTCTAGCCACTGGCGGACAGTCCTCGATAGCGTTCTATCTGGCTTCTTACCAGCTTCAATATATACTTCATAACGTTTTTAAAGATAATAAGTTTAGAGTGAAGCAGAAATATCAATAATTCTCCTTAGTGTCTCTTAATTTGATATGTGAAGAGGTTGAGCTAGGGAGAAAAGAGTGGCCATTGCATACCGTTCGATGGTGAATGTAGAAGAGTAGCTAGATGCCGTTGGTCCTACTTTATTGTACGAAACGCTCGAGCAATGATTTTATATGTCTTTACTATAATATCTGAGCGATGATCTCTTAAAGAAGAGTTGGAGCATTTATATGATGTGTGCCCTATTTAATGATAGGTAGAAAGAGGTGGTTTGAAAGTAAATGGAGATAAAGAGGAAGATGATTGTAGTGAGCGAATGAGAAGAGTCATGTTAGTGAAGTCATTTTTGGATGGTGAACAAGTATCTGAGATGTAAATATTTAGGGGGGGTGGGGTAGTTTATGTATGGTTGGAAATGAGAAGGGAACAGGATAGTAATGCTCTAAGAGTTTGATATAGTTAGTTAAGGATAAGTTGTGATGTAAATGGTAGGAAGGTGGCTGCGAACAATTAATTAACATTGGTGGATGTTTATGTTACTTATACGTGTTGAGATATATTATATAGTAGTGAAACTAATGTGTAGAAGAATTGGTAGATATATATGTACAATAGGTACATATATATATATCGTAATAAGAAATTAATAAAACAATCTTTTAAAGGGCATTGTATGAATTGTAGAGAATTATAATATATTATCTCAAGAATGAAATGACTGCATGCAATAACTTGTGATGTTAGAGAGATTGTGTCATTGAATATGAAGAAATAATTCAGCCGATTTATGCATTTATAAATAGATTTAAAATTTATATTGGAAAGTCCTTCCTCTTGCCTGCATCACTTTAAGCTTGGTCAACCTTCATCTGGTATATACCGGTAAATATAAGAGGGATTGAATCAGTTGGAGATAATAAGCAATATTTGGTAAAGAAAGAAAAAATGCGAGTTGGATGAGAGTGAAAAAGAGAAGGAGAGGGATAGAATAAAATTAGATCCACTCAAAAAGCAACTGTGTATTTGAGTGGAACTAGTAAATGTGTTGTAATGTGGGTTCAATAAAAGAGAGTACAGAGAATCCTCGAACTATAGTAGTAGTGTGAAACTCAAAATACTCATCCACTGTAGGGAGTTTTAATATCTTCGCTTGAGTCAGTCAATTAATCCATGTGACCCCCCTATACATAGGTAACTCAAACTCGATATTATCGTGCACCTTTCTTCGTCGCCTCTGCCACTCTCATCTCATGGCTCCATTACTTAAGACTTCAAGTCCGGTCTGACTATGGTTCACGGTCGTTCGATTCCCAGGGGCATTAGGGCACTGGGATATCATCCATCGGCTTCCATGATTGAATTCAGATACTAACTATATAATACTTAATACACACTCGTTATTCTCTCAAATTACGACTCTTACACGACCGGACAAATACTCCCTAAGTCTCGTCGATTCAAAGTCACTTCGCTTACACCGTGACCCACACACGGCTTTTAAGAATTCGTCCTGATCATGAATTTAGCGGCGGTTTCATAATGTCCTAAAGGGTATTATGTTATAAATTTAGGTATTAAAATATATCCTTTGCATAATAAATGCTAGGGTTAAAGGCAATACCTTATCCTTTCATAGAGGTCACTAACTTGTTGATCAGCTTTTCTTTTGGAATGCATATGTATCAACATTACGCAGGTTATTTTGATTATATTAAGTGGATGTTTGTTCTCTAGATTATCTCCTTTTAAGACAATCAGCGGTCTGTAAGCTCAAATGAAGTATCTGTTTTTTATCTTTGCTCTGTGGTTGTCTATTTTTTTGAATTTTTTTTATTAATGATTTTTGATTTGTATTACACCTAAATGTGGCGCCTTCTTATATAATGAGAAGATCAGTAGTACCTATTATAATCCCTTTATTTACTATACTTCTTCCATATCTTCTGATTTCAAACGCGGATCTTTTTGGTTCTTTAGTAGAATACTTCAATAATATAGTAATATATAGATGGTCAGTGTATTAACAATAACAATAGAAAATTAAAACATCATACCAAACTATATTAAATAATGTTATTATAATAATTATATTTTTTAAAGTTATAAAAAATAATAAAAGAGTTTAGTTTATCTAAGAATTTAAATTAAATTTGGTACAATAAAAGTATTTATTAAAGTTATTATTAGATATATGAAAATAACTGTTACAACGTGTTTGCAGAGAGTTGAGTAATACTGAAAAAACATATTTATGCTCATATAAATACAAATATAATTATTAAATTGATTTTCTACTAAATAAATTATAGTTATTATATAAGAATACCTAAATACTTTATCTTTTATACATAATTAATTGATCATTATATTTTAAAATTTTGTCTTTAATATTATTTTATCATTATATATTTAACTAATTGATCAGTATATGATAAAATTTTGTCTTTAAAATCTATATGAGATTCGTGGCTCATGTATTATGACTTCTATATAAAAGTAGGAAAAATGGATTTTATCTTTTATACTTAACTAATTTATTTATATTGGAGTTTGAATATTATAGTGGAAGATTTGTTAAAAGACAGTGAACATATTCATGTAATGTCAGAGCGAATAAATTTGAGCTATTAATGGTTTCATCGCCGATGTAAGTGTGACAAAATTTAATATACTTATCTCCGCTTTTACTCTTCCCCGAACTCGGTTGCGTTCCGGATAGGGAATGAGATTTACTTGAATATTTATTTGCAAAAAAAAAATTTTACTGGTAGATTGTGGAAAATATTTGAAACAGTACGAAAGGAAGGCATAACTCAGGTAAGTGATTAATCATTATAAAATTTTGCTCAAGGAATACAGAGCTTAATTTTTTGGTCTAATAATGTTTTATTAAAATATTTTATTAAGTATGAAAATATTTACTTATGTATAAAGAATTGGGTAACTTTTATTTTTTTGAAGGAGTTAAATTTTGTAAAAAATTTAGTATATATATATATTTAATTGTTTTACTGAGGGAACCAATATATTTATATTAAATTGCTATTATGATAGAAATGTGTAAATTTAAGTTCTTTATAGTGGAAAAATTTAAAAATACTCATTTTTAATAAGAAAAATAATCTATAATAAATATATTAAATGTATTTACTATTTAGAAATCTTACATGGTATATATATATATTTAAAGTAAAATTTGATTTTGATCTGTTATATTATTATTATTATTGACTTAACAGGTTGGTTTTATGACATTAAAAATCTTGTATTCCAAATAAGATTTAAGAGTTTTAAAATAATTCTTTCGGTTTAACATTTAAAATTTTAAGTAGTTTAGCTATTCCTGTTTTTACACAAAATCCACACACACACACATTGATAGCTAGCATTCATAAAATTAAAGGCCCCTTTTATCATCCTGTTGTGTTTTATTACATAAGAGCATGTATCTTCACACTCTTGCCACCAGCTTTAAATCTGTTTAATAATTGTTTATTTTACTAAACTGTTTTTTCTAATATCAGTTTGGCAAAAATGGCAGTTCAAAGTTATGTTAAGTACAATATATATATATAATAATTTAAATTTAGTATTTATAGATAAATCAGTGTAAGCAAAACGCAAGAGCGCCGCCAAGCGCGACCCGGTGCGAACCGACGCAAATAACCGCCCGTCAATATACTACGCAGGTTATATCGCGAAAATTATGAGCGTCTGTATTCAAAGTGTCTAGGATCACATCCTAGAGTTGATATCTTTCTAGACACCGTCCATTCATTGATGTAAAATTAGTTTGTGTACGTATCAAGGTATATATTACGAACCCTTATAACATGGTTAAAGCGCATGTTTATAAAGTCCTGTATACTCAGGTTTATTACAAACCAAGAGCCATTCTCGGTGGCTGCCGAGAGCATACAACATCTGATATATAAGAGAGGTATGAACTTAAATACTTCGATGTAAATTTTTGAGAAGTATCAATGATATGATACCCATATGGAAATTTGCACGAATGATCCAATCAATGCATGAAAGCAAGTTTTAATTTATCATTGTAACTCAATGTGTGTATTTAATTAATTAATGTAGTATTATTAATATATATTTAATATTAAACAACCTTTTCATAACTTATACATAGAGAGGATTAAAACCCGTAAAGGCATACCTTGAAAAGTGAGGGAAGGATTAACTTCTAATTAATTAAACTCTACGTCGTATAATATGGTGTAACTTTAAGGCAATATGAAACTTAGTTTTACATTTCCTTAAAGTAATAAGATCTTTATAGGCATTACACAAATGAGGGACACATGGACCTACATCACACCGGCAGTATTTGTTCTATTTCCCCAGAATTTTAACTATTAGGAGCTAATAAACAAAACTGGTTCTACCAAACAAAGATGTTTTCAAACTAAATAGTTTTTCAAGAAACTTTACAGTGAAAGGAAATTTTCTTAAATAAAATTAAAAATGTTCTAGTAAGAAATAAAATAGACGGCTCATAATATAGGAAATGAATAATTTGAAAATACAAAAAATAATTGTAATGAAAGTTACAACGCGTATATAAAGAACAATATTTTCAGCGATGCGTAGTAATGATTACGCGGCGGGTTCATTTGCAGTCGTTTCCGCCGGTCGCCTTAGCGGGCGCTCTTGCTACTTTTGCTTCACGTGAATTCTACTATAATCTAGTGAAATTAATATTATCTACTCTGTGAAATAATAATTATCTCCTCAATGTAAGATTTATTATAAATATGATTACTTAGTAAATAAAAACACTTTTAATACAAATCCAGTTAACTTGGTCTGCACCGCTTAACAAGCTTTAAATGCACTATGATTTTAAAATGATTGGGGTCTAAAGATCAATAAACACACCGCTCAAATACCAAGTTTAAAGAACAAAGTTAATTTTCAAAGACGATAAAATAATTCTCACCAATCACATACGAGGTCATTTAGAGATAAGGATTACCGGACAATACCAAGTAAAAAACATTTCCTTCTTAATGACTTAAGGGATCTTACCGACTCCAGCATGTTCATTTGATAATATATTATTATAAGAAATATAATAATAACAATGATCTGTCTCGCATATACTGGCACATTACTTTTGACCTGTTGGCTACAAATCCGATGCGATACAAAAGGCTTATCCTAAAGTTTAGGCTAATTTAAAATTATTAGCGTAGTTGTTGCACCACATTTTACAGAAAAAAGGCAGTTTTGAAATATTATTTGACCTACCTGTCATGCGTCTGGCTTTACAAAAGGATTTAATCCAAATTTAGCCTAAAGTAGTTAATTCAACACATTTAAGAGGAGTAGTTTCCGTATCTGTAAGGAGTGCGCATTGTTGTGTTTTCGTGATGGATTGTCAATTACATAGATAATAATAATAATAATAAAGATATTATAAAGAATGGAAGAATTTTGCCGTTTTGAAAATTTTCGTAACACCCAATGGGGAATAATATGATTGTAAATGAATTAATTGTATATTTTAATTAAAACCTCGAATGATTTTAATAAAATACATGTTATGTTAGCAGAGAAGAACTATTTAGTTATTTATATATTATTACATGGACTAAGATGATGTACAGGTAAGGTCAAATACGAACAAAACGTGGGCATCAGTTGGGTTGTAGAGGTGCTAGGAGTAACTTACTGATTAATGATTTATCTGCTTAATTTACGCTAAAATATATGTTTTTAATAATAAATCATAAAATTTAGTAAAAGTTATTTTAAAACCTGAATAGTTTAAAATTTATAAACAAAAGTATTAACAGTTATAATTAAAATTCTTTGTTCAAAGATAATTGATTGATTTATTATAGAGTATTTAATAACTTTGATTAATGATTTTAGTTACTATTTGAATAGTAATATAAAATGTAGGTTTTATTTTAAAACATAAATGTTTTATTATTAAAATTAATGTTATGTGTGTGGTGTGTGTTGTGTGTGTGTGTGTGTGTGTGGTGAGTGAAGTGTTAAGTAATCCTGGTGTGTAAGTAAATCGATGAGTGTGTAAGTAATGTTTATGTGTCTTGCGAGTTAAATCTAAGTTCATATGATGGTGTATAAGGTCATATGAAGGTGAATAGTAGTAGTGTGTTGTGTGCTGTGTGTGTATGTGCTTTCTAATAATAATGAAATGATAATGAAATTAAACAACTTGCTTAATTAATAAATAAAAATAAAACATAAAATATAAAATGAAGAAAAAACAATAAAAAATATAATAAAATAAATAAAAGAGTAAACAAAAATAAAAAAATAGATGTTAAATAAAAATACTGAGTGTAAGGCAGTAAAAACATATTGAGTATAAGCAGATAACAACATATTTAAGCCAGTTAAACATGAGTTAAGCAGATAAACATGAGTTAAAGCAGTAAAGCAGTAAACAAAAGCATACTTAAGCCCTTAGGTGTTTAGGAACCCTCTATTGATTTACTATTTACTGCTATTAAGGTATGCTAATGTAATGTGAGTTAAGAGTAAAGCATGGAGAATAAAGCAGTAAGCAGAAGTTATAAAGCAGTAGAGTTTAAAACAAACCTAACTAGATCCTTAGGTGGAGGAGAGCTTATTGATTTACTATTTAACTGCTTTAACTCAAGAAATGTATGTGATTAAAGAAGACCTACTAATTTAAAGATGTAAAGCAGTAAAGTATAAAGCAGTAAAGCAGTAAAACAAACAGATAACTAATCCTTCTAGGGTTAGTAACCTCTATTGATTACTATTACTCAAATTTAAGTATGTAATGTTAATAAAAATTGTGAGTATAAGCAGTAAAACATAATTAAGAAAGTAAAACGTGAGTAAGCATTAACAGAAAACAATAAGCATACTAATCCCTTTTGTTGCTATGTAACACCTCTCTATTGATTTCTGAAGTTTACTCTTTAAGTATGTAAAGTTTATGTTTTTAATAATATTTCGTACATTGTAGTAAAATAAAATGATTATAATACAGACACTCTGGACATTTTTTAATGCACATACAAAATTTTTAAATTTATAGAATTAAAAGTATTAAGTAAAAAGTTTAGTAAAAAATATGTTAATAATATCATGTTCATAAACATTTGAAATGAGTACAGTTTTAGGTTCGCGAAATGTTTTTAATAAATGTTTAAAGTATGAAAAAAACATGAATGACTCATAGTATATTTGAAAATAAACTTCTTTGAATGTTTAAGTATGAAATAAATGAATGATTTATAGTATATATATTTTCATTCGGGGAAATATTGCGCCTGCGGCGCACGCGGCGGGCGCGAACGCGGAAATATTGCGCCTGCGGGCCACGCGCGGGCGGGAGCGCGGCGGCGAGACGCCCGAGGTGGGGGTCCGTGTTCGTATAGACTTCTTGCGCGATGCTCACGTCTGAGCCTGTTGGGTAGCTTAATGATCTAGAGGTAATAAAAAGTATGATCATCAAAGACTTAGGATTCATCAATTATAATGGAGTATCAAAGATGACGTCTCAAAATGAGTCATCAGACAATGAACCTTCAAAGTTGAGGCATCAATGCTAGGGCATTAAAGTCTAGGCATCAAAGTTGAGGCATCAAGTGACACAAAATATCGAGTTTGGGAGATGTAATGGTGTATCTGTCGGGTGGAATGTATTGTATCATGGTTCATTAACTTACATGTCTATGGTTTAAGTAAGTGTCTATAGAGATGTAAGTGCTTATAAGGTCATTAGTGTGTATAAGCTGTCCATAGTGAATGTCGATGTATAATTCATATGAATGTGTTAGGTGCTGTGCAAGTTAACATACTATATTATTCATATATATAATAATACTATATATATATATATATAATATTATATATATATAGTATATATATATATTATGTTTATATGCTATAGTGTAGAAAAGTGCTAGAAAAGGAATAGTAAGAAGCATCCTAGCAATATATAATAGACACCAATCGTTCCTCCATACCTTAACCTTGGGGTAACACACATATTAAGGCTATTGGGCTCAGGGAGCTAGAAAGCTTGAAAACATTACGGCACTCAGTTAGGCACTATGTGGCCACTCACTTGGCACTATGTGCCACTCGGCACTCATTGGACTCACTTGGCACTCATGGCACTCATTGCACTCACTTGGCAATACACTGCGCACTATTAGAATCTGGTCGAAGGATCGAATCCTAGAATCTTCCATTACGATCGGGACCTCAAAGTTTACCATCAATAAATCTGATCATCAAAAGTGAATCATCAATTATATGCCAACAGAGATGACTCATCAACAGTTGAGCCAAAAACAGTTATAGCCATCAAGTTGTAGTGCGCACGTGTAGCTAGGTATAGTGTACGCTAGTGAAGGCGGTGATCTAAGGTTAGTTAGTGTAGGCTAGTGAAGCTGGTGGGCTAGTGTATAGTCGCTAAGGTGTAGTCATAGGTAAGGTGGTGGGTAGGTAAGGTGTAGCTAGGTAAGCTGAGTGAATTTAGGTTAATGTTAGCAGTAGAAGGATGGTGGGAGTAGGCGGGTAGATAGGCTAGTGAAGGATACGGGTAGCTGTGATAGCTAAAGAGCTGGAGTAGATATAATGTAAGAGGTGAGGCTACGGTGTTTAGCTGTGCTGTGTAGTGGTGTGGGGTGTGTGAGTTGTGTGTGTAGATGTGTGTGTGTGTGTGTGCCGTGTGTAGATTGACCGAAATTATTCAAAGGTCAAAACATACAAAAATAGGCTAACCCCTAAAAGGGTGGTCTAAACATTAGTGCGGCCAAATTGACATGAAGACCAAAGTTTGTTCGAAAAAAATTAGGGTTCTCAAAAAAATTAGGGATTCTCAAAAAATTAGGGTTCTCAAAAAATTTTGCTTCATCAAAATTCTCCTGGGTTCACAAAAAAATTTGGGTTCTCAAAAATGGACTAACCGTAAGGGGGCCCAAATGGGGGGCCACTACGAATTTACATACGTTGCTTACGCACCGTTGGCGCAACCCTTACTTTCGAAGGTTTGCAAAAATTAGTGTTCTCAAAAATTTGGGTTCTAAAAAATTTCTATTGATAAAAAATTGATGTTCTTAAAAAAATTTATTCTGAAAAAAATTTGGTTTCTTAAAAATTTGGTTCTTATAAAAAATTTATATCTATTGAAATTATGGAGTTCTCAAAAAATCCGGGTTCTCAAAAATCCGTGGATTCTCAAAAAATCCGGGGTTCCAAAAAAATCCGGGTTTCAAAAATCCGGGTTCTCAAAAATTCGGTTCCCAAAAAGGGCAAGCAAAAAGGTCAAAGAGCAGTAAATTTAGGCTCAAAAAAGGTCAAAAACAAAGTCAAAAGTCAGGTGTCACAATATGAACGGCTCCTGAAAATGACCCTCCCTACTATATTGTACTATATATTATATATATATTAATATATTTATATATATATATTATATATTATATATTATTAATATATATTATATATATATATAATATAATCATATATATATATATAATACTATATATATAACTATATATATTATAATATATATATATTCTATAATATATAATTATATATATAATATTATTTATATATATTATATATAATATATATATATATAATTATAATATATAGTATATATTATATATATATATTAATATATATATATATATACTATATATATATTATAAATATATATATATATTATTATATAAATATAATATATATTATATTTACAGAAGAGAGAGAGAGAGAGAGAAGAGAGAGAGAGAGAGAGAGAGTTTTGAATGTTCATATTGCCATCCAAGTAAAATTAAACCTCGAAACTGAATTATACATGGTCCAACTCCTTAATTTCATTTGGATCAACAAATTAACCAAAATAGCGACAGTATAGTAAATGCATTTAATAGAGTGGTTCTTCAGTTCATGGACTATACCAATCATGTAGGGATACATATTTATTGTAGGGATACAAAGTAGGGATAAAATTTTAATCTCTTTGTAGCTCTCAGTAGCTGGTGAGAATCTAACTTGTGATGATAACTTACTAAGAGACTTTCTGAGTCAGCGTGTTTAGTGCTGTTAAACATCAACAAAAACTTCGGTAGTTATCAGAGATTTTCGGCCTAGGCTTTTTCGATTCTATTTTATACATATCCTGTGTCAAGTAATATTTTAATCAAGTATGATATTGTCCACTTGTTACTTATTTTTGAACTACACACTGAGAGCACTTCAATTCAAACTCATTTACCACACGTTTTAGTCGTATGATTTGTACCCGCAATACTAGTAAGTCTCAACCATACGTGCACGTTCGTCTTTAGAAAACGAGATTGCTAACACAAAACAATGGAATGAACGCTCCAGTACAACTGGCACATAACTTTGTCTTTTCCACCGGTTAAGCCTGAAGACCTTGTTTACGGTGCTGCAATTTTTATCTTTCAGGATACGTCCTAAATGAAACATCTGGAAAAATTTAATAATAATCATTGATATTTTCATTATTACTAATATTACAAACTATTTTTGACCCTTATTTTGGCCCTTTTTTGGCCATTTTTTGGCCCAATTCTGCCCAATTTTGGCCAATTTTGACCAATTTCAATGAAACTTGCTTTCCGATTTTCATGAAACTTACATGGAATGTTTCAAATAATCTAAAAGGAAAGAAAAACATTTTAAAAAAAAATTCGAGAAATGAGCCACATGTTTATTTATTTAAACTTTTTTTTACAGGTATATCACTGGTTCGAAGCAATATTGATACATTACCACCACTCCACGGTCTGGGTCGAGGATGGAAATGGTAGAAAAATGTCCGTGTGTCATGTATTTTGTATTGTGGTTTCCTGTAGATTTTATTAACTTTTTTCTAATTAAAACATTTTTGGCAATAGTATTTTGAAAGTCACATTTTAACGGATTTTTGGTATGGTTAAAATTCTTGGAATGGTCTCAGGTTGTTTTCATGCTCGCTCTCTCTCGCTCTCTCTTCTCTCTCTCTCATCTCTCTCTCTCTCTCTCTCTCTCTCTCTCTCTCTTCCTCTCTCTCTCTCCTCTCTCTCTTCTCTCTCTCTCTCTTCTCTCTCTCTCTCTTCGTGTTTCATTACTACTACTTGTAACAATCGAAAGATATGTATATTAAACCACAACTTAACTACTATTATGACTACTTAACTCTACTACATGCTACTACTATGCTACTCAATACTACTCTACGCTATACACAACAAAACTGTTACACCAATTCAGAAGCTTAAAAAAATGAGGAAAATACGAGTAGAAGACTTGACCAGAAAATTTATAATTAAAAAAAACTATATCATCATTAATATGAAATTTAATAACCCATCATCCCCCCCCACAAAACCTTTTTCCATTCTACACCCTGAATAAAATTGAAAACAACAAAAAAAAACGAACTCGCAAAAACAAAACTTAATAAATGGCTAAAATTTAATGCAATGATGCAATGAGATTTTACAAAAAATAAAATGTTATTAGTCTAAAAAAAAAAAAAAAAAAAAAAAAAAAAAAAAAAAAGAGGGGAAAAAACATGGACACAATTATAGTGAAACAAACTATTCTTTGCTTATCTCAAGTTTTGTTTTGACGAATTATACCCGCCTAGGTATCATATTAAATATATTTTATAATATAAATATTTATTATAATACTATATATATCTTTTATTAATATATAATAATATTATATATATATATATATATATATATATATATATACAATATATAGTATAATTTCTAATTATATATAGTATATAATATATAATATATAATATATATACTAACATATATATATATATATATTAATATATATATATATTATATATATTATATATACTACATAATATATATAATATATTAATCATCCTATACTATACCACTGTTTATAGACTATAAATATACTATATAATTATACTATTAATAAATAATATATATATATTATATATACTATATATATATATATATATAATAGGGTATAAACTAAATCATATATATATATTATCTATATATATATATATATATATATATATATATTATTACTTATTGTTTATATATTTATTTAATTTATTTATTTTATGTGATTATATTAGTTTTCTATTTATTTAACGCTCTTCGTTCTAAAGCAGTTTTAACAACATAGACATGATCGCTGTAGCTGTTGGTTACAGGATAAATTTTTACTCGTGTCAATGCATTTCTAGAACATTTACTTACACAAGAGCTCAGCTTATAGCTCTCTTGGTCTTCTATGTTCACAAATGCTTTAGGTGGTGATTACACTAGTTTTGTAATTTATATTTATCTTTTTGATGCGTCATCCTATTCGCTTCTCTCCTATGTCATTGTCAACTGGCATTGTCTGCCGTGTCATCAATTCTTTCCTTCCCAATCTTGGAATTCATGTTCTTGACGCTCACAAAAACAATGATTAAGAATTTCTTATTATTACGTATTTCAGTTTATGTTAAATTACAAAAATCTCGTCAATCGAACTATCACGGCATCTCAGTTACATAATCCCACCTCGGTCAAGCATTAGCTTACCAATCATCCAATATAGGTGGTTCCATAAGACCAATTGTTAAATTCCACTTAATATATTTCTATGTTATTAAACTTGATGTAAAGTTGGAAAATTCTATGCTACTATTCCTAATTTATTGCGCGAGTGATACAAGGAAAATCTCATCTGCATTCGTATGATTGCTATGAGCTAGCTCGCTAACTTGCATCTTTACCAGTTCGCAATAGACATGGTCCTCGATCACAATTATCGATATTATTTTATACAGAAATTTATCGTTTTTTTCATAAATATTTCGGTGAGGCTCTCGGATATCTTCATTTCAAAAACAGGGTACAATGCGATTTTTATTTTTGCTTGAAGGCAGTAATGATCTTCTAGACCATTATGCTTATAGAAATAACGTTTTTAAATAATAGAAAGTCATTCATCCGAAATATAAATTTTTTATATATATATATAATTATATATATATATATATTTATTATCCTATATATATATATATTATATATATATATATATACGTATATATTAATATAATATATATATATAAGTTATATATATAGTATATATATATACATTATATATATTTATGCATATAATATAATTATATGTATATATATAGTTTATATATATTATATCATATCATATATATATATAAATATTAGATATAATATATACTATATATAATTACATATAATATATAGTATATAATATAATATACGCATTATAACATTTTCTTGTTTGGAATATATGATGCTTCTTTACTTTGAATCATTTCAGTTTCTCATCCAAAACTCGAGAAAATCCCTTCCTCTATAGAAATATCGTTTCCCTCCAAGAGAACGAGGAACGAGAACACGAAGACAACGAAGAAAACGAGGAACGAGAACGAGAAACGAGACGGCTGCTCAAAATTTGAGAGTTGTTAGTTTCATTACCTATTCTGAGTCAGACAACTTTAATTAACAAATAAAACTTTTAGAGACATTATTAAGTTCAAATGCCTTCATTTATTACAGCGAAATTCAAAGTCCACTGTCTCTCTTCTCTCTTCTCATCATCTCTCTCTACTCTCTCCTCTCTCTCTCTCTCTCTCTCTCTCTCTCTCTCTCTCTCTCTCTCTCTCTCCCCTTTTTTTCTCTTCTCTTCTTTCTCTCTCTCTCTTCTTAATCTCCTTAGTTATAATTGAAGTTTTTTCAACCTCTTAACTTTCAATTTAAATTACAATATATTAATAAATTTACTATAATTATTACTATAATAATATATATATATATAATATAATATATACATACTATATATATAATTATATATATAGTAGGATAAGTTTTTAATAACACTAATTAATTATGTCCACTGCATTTAAAAAAATTGAGTCTTTTTAAAAGATTAAATCTACTATAAGATAATAATTATTTTCCATAAATAAACCAATGTTAACAATTTTTTTACGACCTACAGAATTATATAACTGTATATATAGCTAATATATCTAATCATCACCACCCAATTGTATCAACAGCAACATTCGTTCTTGAATATTTATAATTAACAATTGTACTAGGACACACAAAGAAAATGTGCTTGTACTAGCTTGGTTTGATTTTTGTGTAAGAGGTGTGTGTGTGTTGTGTGAGAATAATATACTATATATATATATTATCATATATATCATAATATATATTAATATATATATATATATATATATAATACTATATAGCTACTATACTATATATATACTACTATAATATATAATATCTAATATAATATTACACAACTATAATATATTAATATATATAATATATATATATATCATATATATAATATACTATATACTAATATATATTTATATATATATATAATATATATATAATATATACTTACATATATATATAATATTATATATATATATAAATTAATAACAGTAGCTATATATATATATATATACATATATACAATATATATGTTATAAATAAATATACCATAAATATAAATAAATATAAAATATCTAAGTAAAATAGCTTATATTATATAAATTTATCATCACTTTTTCTTTATTTATATATATATATTATATATATCAAAATAGTATATTATATATACTATATATGAAGGAATTAGACATTGCAAAAATACTTAGAAAAATGACGCTTGTATAAGAAAACTTAGATCACTGTAATCAGCCGGACTAGGCAAGGAAAAATCAATTGATATAAATGAGACAAAAGGCCACTCGATTATTTCGCATACAAATTGCAGAATTGATTTTAGGGTATTTTTGTTTGATCTACAAATCAAGTGAATTTATATTATTTATAATAAGATATCTATAACTATATAATATCATAAAGATATATATAATATATTATATATTCATATATATATAGTATATATAGATTTCATATAATATATATAAGTAAAAAATGCATTACCCTGCAATCAAATTCTGTAATATATTGTAAATACCCCTAATTATTGTTCACATGCCTAATACACATCCCTGGACCTGCAGATGCGAGCACCGTGCATGTGTATGAAAACACTTACGCTACGACGAAACAAAGAGAAACCGAGAATACTTCAACTGTCCAACAAGAGCATTACTACGGTTCCTGCCCGCTCGCACTTCGGAACGTTAGGCCAAACAGATGGTTACCGGCCACACACAGCTTGAATATAAACCAGACCAGGAGGTATTGTTCTGCGCAATATGTAATAACGTAAATGCATAAACCTGCATCAACCACACTGTATTTGTAATACCCCTAATTATTCATTCACCCATGCTAGGACATCACGATTCCTGACCCATTGCAAGAGGTGCATGTGTTTGACCCACTACGCTAACGAGCGAGACAAAGAGAAACGAGCACTATCTACTGACCAAGAAACAGAATACTACGGTATCCTCCCCGCGTCGCACTACGAACAAGGCAAACAGCAACCGCTAGGCCGCGCATGCGTGACATATAATACAAGACGGGCGTTAATTATGTATAAAGTGAAATGCAATACCCTGCATCAAATTTGTAATACCTCCTGAATCGTATTTTACCCCTGCTAGGAACAATTTCCTGGACCCTTGCAGATGAGCTGCATGTGATATTGCCAATACCGCGACGACACCGACAAATTCAAAATTTGAATTGCCAGGCTATTGCTTCATTATATACTATAAAACCCCCGTTCTGGCTTTAATTATTCCACATGCCAGCTACCCTGTCTTGCCCTACGCATTACGAACTGCAGAGCGGGAGGAGGAAAGTAGTAAATGCTTCTTCTATGCGCACCAGTTAGAAGTATTCTCGGTTTCTCTTTTATCTCGTCGTGCGTAAGTGCTCAAACCACATCTGCCGAGTCACTCTGCAAGGTCCAGTATCGTAGTACCATAGCATGAGCTGAAAACCATAGGGATATTACTTACAAATGACAAATTAATTGATTGCAGAGGATAATTGACATTCATTATAACATAATAAACCCCCCGGTCTTGTATTATTACTCACCATCGCGGTTACCCCTGTTTGGCCCCTACGATTACGAGTGCGACGGGCAGAACCGAGTTAATGTCTTCTTGGACAGTTAGAAGAATTCTCGGTACTTTATCTTTTGTCTCGTCGATAGCCTAATGGTCAAACCACATGCACGCTTCTTCTGCAAGGTCAGGATTCGTATCCTAGCATGGTGAAAATACATTAGAGGTCAGGATTTTCAATATTATTATATAATAATCTATTATATAAATATAATAATATATTCTATATATAATTATATTATATATATTATAATATATATATAATAACTTATTATATATATATAAATTTATTGGGAAGTTTATAACTTCATTGATTCTTCATTTATGTATTGTAAACTAATGGCCAACATTGCCATGCATATCTCTATCATTTGTCATATACTCCTTGTTCCTATGATATTGTTCTGCGAGAGGACTCGTCAGAAAATTATTTAACTATTTGCAATCATATAAAGACAGCCAACTGAAAATGTTTCTCGAGCTATCACTTTAAAAAGCTTAAAGTTCCTTGAATTGGTTGTCATTCACAAACATTAAAAATATATACTATTATTGATTAATTATTATATTATTATATTATTTAATTATATTATATCCTTATTATTACTATTATGTATATTATATATTGAAACTGAAAGAAATATCAATTTTTTCTTATAATTGGTTTTTTATATATATATATATATCTATATATTATATATAATATAATATATATATTATATATCTTAAATAATCATTATAATATATATATATTATATATATATACATACTATATTATTTTATATATATTAATGTGTATGAAAATTATTTATATTTAATATATGTGAGCTCACAATTCATGGCATTGCTTTTATGTTTCGATTTAGGAGAAATGTATTCTGTGGAACGAGCTTCAATTGTACGAGAAATTACAATTTAGTTTCTAAAGTTAAATATACATTGTTTTTCTACAAACTAATAAGTGATACATCTTTTATTAAATATATTTACATTAAATTTGATTGGATGATTAAGCGTAAACTGATTGACGAATTTGTATAATAGTTAAAATAACCAGGATACTTTTTCTTTCATTCTTATCAGGCAGTTGTTACGTCATAATTCGCTGATCAATTTTATATATTTTTAGTGTAAATATCTTATATAGTGGAGTGTCTTATTTATATTTATGTAAATATTGTAGTAATTTTCTAATGTAAATGGATATTATATTTTCAATGTGATATCTGAGCTTAATTTTTTGTAACTAATGTGTTTTAATCTGATGTTTAAATAATAATGTGTTTATTTTAAATTTGCATGGCTTTTAAAAAGCATCGTTCTTGAATGCGTTGCAAATGCTTGTGTCTGCGTGTTACCATATATCACTACAGGAAGGTATTTATTGTCAGGTGTATTTTTTTTAATATGGTAAGATTCTTGTAAGTTAAAATATAAGTGCTTTTAAGATGAAAATTTAATATTCTTTTATCACGATTGAAATGCCAAAAGTCACTTCTCTGTTTATTTGAAATTAAGATTAATTAATTACTCTAATTAATATAGGTTAGTCTATACTTTAATCATGGATTTGCATATCATATTTCACACTGAAAATGATGTTTCTTATAAATTATACTAAAACTATTTATGTGTCAAGCGACCGATGACTTTAATTTCGCTAAAGTCAATTGTCTATATTTTTGTTAGTATAATTTGCTATTTTTATATTTTACATACTACTAACAATCATTTATATATATTTATTATATAAATTATGAAAATTTATAAAATATCATTGTAAAGTATTTAGTGTTGATATTTGATTTATTTTTTTTAGATAATATTAAAAAATATCTGATTTTTTTTAGCCGAATTTTTGATGTAATATTTTTTGCCTCCAATATACTTATATATATAATATTAATTATGATAATATATATATATATATATATATATATACTATATAATATATATATATATATATATATATAAGATATTATTATTATTATATAATATATATATTATATAATAATATATATATATATATATATATATATATATTATAATATACTATAACTTAGTACTAGTACTCGAAATTCATGTGGCATGCGACATGTATGTCGAAACCCCAGACTTCGATACATGTAGAATGGACTTATAAAATTAGTTGTAACATTCATTCTATATATTATTTTTTTATTAAAGAATTATTTTCTAAAATATATGACTTTACTGACATTTATTAAAATTTTACTTTTCATTATCTATCAAACGTACCAACTAATTTAAGTCTTAAGCTATTCTTGACTCTTAAAGACGGGTTTCGCGATTGAAAGATTGCTCACAAAAAAGGTTATGCTTCCTGATAAAAAAAATTGACTGAACTGTTCACAATAAAGACAAAGAACTCGCCAACCGTTGTTCACTTGAAGTGGTTCTTAAAAGATAGTTGGTGAGTTGTAACTATTGAGTGCACTTCAATATTCACAGGCCATAGTCCACTTAGCAGGAGCTGATACTGTTACAATACAGTTTGGCATCGAAATAGTGTTTAAAGTTGATTGATTGTCACGGGGGCCTGGCCAAAGGATTTGTTCATCAGTTCGAGAGTAGTTAGCAGATATTTAATATACTTTTTAACCAACACCCTACATTAATAAATATTGGGATATACCTGTGTGATAATTATATCAGAACATTTCATTCAATCCACCTCCTCCGTCAGATGATTGGAGTGAGTATAATGCTATTTTATTGCATATTTAACTCAGTTAGTACAGTCGTTTGTTAAACCATGCCAAACTCATGTTCAAGATGTTGTAACTTATATTTCAGTTGTTGATATATGGTATAAGTTGATATTGTTTGTTGTTTTTATTTAACTGTCAAATTGTGATTGGGATTATTGCTTTGTGAAGTAAAGTATTTAATTTTCTGGCGTATTGTGGTATAACAAAACTTGTATTTCCAAATATTTTTGGAAAATGAGCAAAAAGACCGTGTTTCTATCTCACTTGTTAGCGCTACACCAGGTTAGGTATTGGTTGGGATTTTATAGTATTTATATATTATTTATTTTTTTAATTAATTATTTAATACTGTTATCTAATATGATATGTATTATAACATACTATATTTAATAATTTTATATATATCATATATATTTTATATATATATTAATCTAATATTAATATATATATACTATATATTATTAATATTGTGATAGAGCATAAGTTTGCAAAATTAAGCGGAGCGAAATAGTGGTTTCCCAGAATTCACAATTCTCCTCTGTTTGAGTTCTATAGGTAAAACATAGTTCCGTAAGATTTTGGGTGTCAAATTTTATTGCAGATTGTGTAAACTGGTATTATATACCTATATATATTTATAATATAATACTATAATTTATATATATTATATATAATATAATATATAATATAATATAATATATATAAATAATATATAATATATATAAATATTATCATAATATATTTATTATTTACTATTATATATTTGTAATTTTGCGGTTAGAAATTTTTTTTCATAGAGTTTTGAAGCTAAATTTCAAAAATTTCAGGCTAGAAACAGGATTGTATTCGTGCGCTTTGATGACTCTGTAGGAAACAATTATTTCTAATTGTTTTGTATAATAACAAATACTAATATGCTACACTAATGCTGTTATGGAGATGTGGAAGTAGGATGAGTTTAGTGTGAAGAAATCACTGCCTACTAAAAAGCCGGCGGCTCAGAAGCTGCGCTCGAACAACAAAATAGCTGCATGAATTTGGAAGACGAAAACATATAACCTCAATTGCTGCTTCTTCTGCTGCGTTGTAGAGGAAAAATAGTTGGGAGCGAAAAGAGAAAGCCAAACTCGAACTGGAAGGCAAGTTGAAGGTAGAGCGGTAAAAGATGCACGAGATGCCAGAAAAAGAAAGGGCTCAGATGAAGCTTGTGCTAAGAAAACACGCAACATGACGCAGTGATAGCATCACAAAATGCTCAGAAGCAGCAATAATGCTTCCCATGCTAATAAGTATTCGAAGTTGAAGCTTCCTTTCTTCGACGAAGGAAAACCAATTGAAGATATCTGTAATGTTGGAGCAACAAGAGGCGACGATATCCCTATGAAAGCGAAGCACAATTTTAGGAGGTTTTTTAACAACAGTTGAATGTGCATCACTAGTAGTCGGTGCTACTTTTTGAAGGAATATTAGATACTACTTGACGTACTGGTAAACAAGATTCAAAAGAGAACAGGAGCAGTATAAACTTATAACTCTACGGAGATGTAATCCTAGAGTTTAATACAGAGAATTTGAAAGCTCTTCAAAAGTGGTTAACAGCAGCGAATTAACCTAACCTGTTATATAGGTCGAATTTTTACTCGGTGGATAAGTATATTGAATACGGTTCAAAAAAACTCAGGCAACAATTTAAGGAGTCGAAGAAGAAGCACCAGAAGAAGATATAAACTTGTTCGTAAGGAATACATGGAAGCACATCCTTTGAGGTCCAGCTAATGTCACACGCAAATCCAATCCACGTTGAAAAGCCACACATAATAATATTAATATAGACAAAAAGGCAAATGGTACTCTACGAATGGTAATCAGAAAAGTAGCAACCAACATGCATCGAGAGCGACTAACAATGAAAGCAGATCGGAGGTGGGAGCGGCGACAGACAGAACTATCGTCGCAGTAGCAGTGAGCCGAGAGAAGTGCCACGTGCTTTAAGTGTCAAGAAGGGATCGCTCAAGGCATTTTCGAGCCCCTCCTATATTTCAACAATACGATACTAGGGGACAAAATAATCTAGGAAGGGCAAAAAGCCGAAGAAATAAAGAGCACAAGGGAGCGTCCGCGAGTCTCTAATAACAGGCAACGAAGCCCTAACTAACTCAAGTGAAGGCCGAGGCTCCTATGAAATACACGAAGTGAAAAAGACGAAACGTACACAACCATACTGTACGCTATGGGCGGTGAATGGTTTAAAGTCAAAACCCTCCGAGAGAATAGTAGGATGAAGTAAGTGTTGTGCGGGGGCAAAAGTTTGTCGAAATGTATGTTATGTAGAAAAACACATGAGATAGTTGTTGGACCTGTACGTGATCAGCTCACGCTTAGCAATATCAGATCAAAATGTTGTGATACCCTATTAGTAGGGATGAACCACGCCTTCGGAAGGTTGATATATGATTGTATCGGGAATGTCAAAGGCATTGCCATAAGTTCAGGGCTAAATCTCGCTTGAATCGACGTACTGTGATCGAGGCCTCGTAAAGTAGAGGTCGAGCATAACATTAGAAGTATGCTGTTCCCCATCGCTGAGAGCGCTGAAGAAGGTTCACAGAACACTAACCAAACAATCAAATTGAAATGGCAAGTGGCAGGGTGAGTCTTCCACAGAGGCAACACACGTACCCACCCACCCCCCCCCTCGCACAAATCGGTTTGACATCAGGTTATAAAGATAGTACGCGGCACACCATGGAACCATCACTAAAAGTGATGACTGGGTGCAAATGTTCACCTGAAAATGACGTCAGGGAAAAGAGAAGTTGATCCCCTAAACTATCTATTAATAGATGTTGAAGACACATGAAGAGAATGGATGATGTCAAGAAGAACATCGATAAAGAACGAAAGTGGGTCTTTATGAAAAGATCGTGCGCTCTTGAAGATGATGAGATTGAGGAGGTACATAGACGTCACACGCAGAAGTTCTGGAAAGGGTGTTGTAGTGTGGTGAAGGGGAATATAATCCATGTATGAAGTTCAAGACCGGCATTAACGATCGGAAGAGACTTAAAAGTAAACAGAAAGATGACGTCACTCTACAGAGGGTATGGAGGTCAGTGGAAAAGGAGAAAACAAGTATGCAGTAAAGAACGGTGTGTTATTTAAAAAGATTTAAGAACCAAAGAAGGTTACTTTGTCGTACCGAAGGAGTTATCAGAAGCTAGATCAGAGATGCGCACGATAATCTTCGTGGATCAATCAGGGTAATGAAGACTATGGGTAAAATTACCAACTTTCTTATGACCGAATATTCAGACGTAAACTAAGCATGTTACTCTCAAAATAGCCAGATAGATGCCCGAAGGTCAGTATGAGAGGATACCTCAGTGCCCAAATCACATATACGAGCCATTTCAAAAGATGGACATCACCTGCATTGGATCAATTACCAGATCTTCCAGGACACCAAGTAATTTCCTGACGCTTAGTGTGCCATTTCGCGCTATCTGACTGTGACGCTAAAGGTAGCCCAGAAAGTAGACGGAAAGTCTGGTTCATTTTCGAGTTGGTTGTACAAAAGAAATCCTCAGTTGGACAATGTGAGTAGACTTACATTCTGCACGTTTAATGGAGATTGTACAAAGAATGTTACATCAAGCAGAAATTTTCCAGCATTTACCACCAAATGAGTCAAGGCCTCACTGAAAAGTTTTAACGTTGAAGAGAATGCTCAAAAGAATGTGCAGTGAACAAGTAGGAAGTGACAATAAAGTTCAATTAGCACTATTATCATTTGCATACAGGGGCTCCACCAGGATTCCACAGTTCTCACCATTCGAATCTTGATGGTAGGACGTTCGAGGTCCTATGCAAATTATTCATGAAATTTGAGCGGCGGAAATTATCCTGAAGAGCAACGATCAACACTTAAATAGATATGTTTTCGCTTGATGAAGAATAACAAAACTCTAAGTTGCTAGATAGAATTTAAGCGAACCCAATTTCGCCAGACAAATAACATGACATAGCAGGGCAAAGCCAGACACTGGAAGTAGGAGATTAGCTTCTTGTTTATTACACCTCGGCAACAAGATGTTCATAGATGGGCACACATACAGTGAGAGTAATATTACAGGACAATTTTACAGATCTCAAAGTGGCAGAGATTGTGATTAAGACCTTACATATCAATCTGCGAAGCATACATTGTGAGAGAGTAAAGTAAGAGAGAAGAGGAGGTCAAATCCGGCGGAAATATGAGTGCTTCAGCATGATCCTACGACACTAGAATCTGAGTCTTACTCTAGTGGAAATGGACCCCACAATGGTGCGAAAGGAGAAATTGCTAACTAAAATCAGCGCAGACATAACCGATGATATGAGGAAGAGTTAAATGGAATCCTGAAGAAACATAAGGGATATCTATTAACGTGTGCCTAAGCACCGATAAAACCATTATATGCTATTAGACCTTTCGACGACACCTCATCAGGCTAAGCCGATACAAATTACTCTTTAACGACGCGGCGACGGAGTTAAGAAAAGGAAACATATAATGATAAGACATGGCTCATCGTCCCCTCAACGTCCAATATTCTTACTGTTGTCTTGTCCAAAAAAGACGGAATAAAAAGTGTTCGATTACAGGGCCTGAATAGGATCCGTCTTGATCTGAGCCAATGATACTACTCAAATTGGTTACCAAATTGCAAAGAATTTTATTACAAAACTTGACTGCAAGGGGTACTGAGAATAAATAAAGCTGAATTGTCAAAAACAGGTTTTTCGAACGAGACACACTTCATTATCTAAGCCATACCATCGTATGGTTAATGCCGATCCCATTTAATCTATGCGCGATATTACTGTATGGACACTAACATTCGAATTTTTATCGACGATATTATCGTCCTCCCAACCGGCGCAGCAATGTCCGATTATACTTTTCAAGACTCAGGAGAGATTACATCAGTCCGACAGTGCCGAGTTCGTTCGTCGAGTTGTTGAGTATTTGGGGCCACTTATTGAACAAAAATGCACTAAGGTTAGCATTCGAGATAATTCGGTCAAATTAGAAAACAGCCGTAGAAAAAGAAAACAAGTAGGTCTTTTAGGCTCGGTTATTACAGACTTTGTGAAAAAATTCATGCAACGATTGCAGCACATACAACTTGACAAGAAGGAGCCACAAATCAAATGTGGAACCCAACACAAACAGATTGAACATTGAAGAGCTTCATTGAGCTCTAGACCCAATATGGAAGATGCCAGAGTGGAGAGCGTTACACTACACTGGAATGCAATCTGGATCTTAGGAAAGTCCTTTGTACAAGAAGATGGAAGGAATTCTACCACCCGATCGCTACGGGGGAGTAAAAAGTTGTCGATAATGCATCAGCATATCTCATACTTATGGGACACAAAAGAAGCATTAGCGAATAATGGCATATAGAATTCGACACATCCTCCTATGGAAGAGCATTATCTTCCATATGACCAAGAGCCGCAGGACTATGAATACAAAAGGTAATGGAATACACTAGATAAATGAGTCCCCTCTCTAAATCTACAAGATTCATATTATCTATAATACCACATTAAATGGGGAAAACCCAATTCTATAAAAGCAATAAATATGCGCAAACAAAATGATCCAATGTAATCAGGATCTCACAGAAAGAAGTAACTGCAGAATGGAGACCTAATGTTTAATCGATGTACAATAAGCAAAATTACCAATTATCCTTCAAAAGGTGCATGTAATGGATTAATACAGTAATTATACATTGCTTCAATTAGTATGAAAAAGATAACTGGCCAACTTGCCATTGCAATATCCATCCTTCTCCAAACTTTCATATAATATCGTGTAGATTGTAGAGCTCGGCAAAACTTTGATAAATATGTTTATTCT
>JABUQX010059960.1:0-18287 GCA_015478945.1 Trachelipus rathkii | reverse complement strand
CACACAAAAACCTTTTCTAAAATATCAAAAATCACTTTTCTACGACTAGTATTTCAGGAGGATAGCCATTTATATGTTCGACCCACAAAAATCCAAAAATTACCAAATTTCAAATTTGACCAAAAATAATATAAAGGAACTGTTATCGAAAAGTATAACAGCTATTACAAAATCGAAGACACCCTAGTGTTCCTCAACACAAAAACCTTTCGTAAAAATATCAAAATCACCTTTCTACGACTTATTTCAGGAGGAATAGCCATTATATGTTCGAACCACAAAAATCCAAAAAAACTTTACTATTTCATTATTTTAGACACAAGGACAAAAAAAAATTAAGAACTGTTACTCCAAAAGTATAACCAAGCTATTACAAATCCGAAGAGACCCTAGTTGTTCCTCACACAAAACCCTTTCTAAAAATATCAAAATCACTTTTATATGACGAGTTGTATTTCAGGAGGAATAGCCATTTATCTGTTCGAACCCCAAAAATCCATAAAAATCCAAATTTCAAAATTTTTGTCAAAAAAAAATTTTTTAAAAGAAAAACCCCAAGTAACTTCCCCATAAAGGTTGCACATCACCCAACATCACAACACGCCTATAAATTCGAAAGCAACCCTAGTGTATGCCCCTCACCATCAAAAATCCTTATCACAAAAATATCAAAATTCAAAACTTTTTTCTATACGACTGGTATTTTTTCGGATACATAAGCATTTATTATGTTGAACAACAAAAAGCCGGTGATTTACCGGCATCAAATTTTGACAAAAATAAATTAAAGAGACTGTGACTCCAAAAGTATAACAGCTTATTACAAATCGAAGACAATCTAGTGTTCTCACACAAAAAACCTTTTCTAAAAAGATATTTCCAAAATCAACCTTAAACGGCTTTGTTTATCAGGAGAAGGACATAGCCCATTTATTGTTCGGAGACACATAGAAGATCCAATGAAATTTTAAACAAATACTCATAAAATTTGGACCAAGAAAATGAAAATTAAAAACCTTGTTACTCCAAAGGTTTAAAAAACCAGCATAAAAAACAAATCCGAAAGACGCCCCTAGGTGTTGTTTATCCCCCACCACCAAAACAACACACACAACACACCTCATCAACAACAAATATTTCTCCTACACACAATCCTTTTCTTCTCACTAACGCGCGCAACCCACCTCGGATCACAATTTCTAGGAGGAATAGCCAATTTATATGTTCGAACCACAAGAATCCAAAAATTTGTACCAAATTTCAACTTTTGACAAAAAAATAGAAATAAAGAACCTGTTACTCCAAAAGTATAACAGCTATTACAAATCCGAAGACCCCTTGTGTTCCACACAAAAACCTTTCTAATAATATCAAAATCACTTTTCTACGACTTGTATTTCAGGAGGAATTTCCTTTATATGTTTGAACCACATAAATCAAAAAATTTAAAATTTCAATTTGACCAAAAATAACATAAGAACCTGTTATATTCCTAAAAGATATAACAAGCTATTTACATAATCCGAAGGACTCCCTGTGTTCCTCACACAAAAACCTTTTCAAAAAATTTTAAAATCACTTTTCTACGACTTTTATTTAATCAAAGGGAATAGCCATTTATATGTTTCAAAACCACAAAAATCCAAAAATTTACCTTTATCTTCAGTATTTTTTGACAAATAAATTAGAACCTGTTACTCCAAAAGTATAACAAGCATAATTACAATCGAAAGGACTCCTAGTGTTCCCACACAAAAAGCTTTCTCAAAAAATATTAAAATCACTTTTCTACGACTTGTATTCAGGGTAAGAGGGAATGGCCCTTTATATGTTCGAACCACAAAAACCCAAAATTCAAATTTCCACATTTTGACAAAAATAAATTAGAACCTGTTACTCCAAAAGATTAACAGCTATTACAAATCCGAAACACCTTTGTGTTCCTTCACACAAACCTTTCTAAAAATATCAAAATCCATTTTCTACGACCTGTATTGCAGGAGGAATGGCCATTTCATATGTTCGAACCACAAAAACCAAAGAATTTCCAAAATTTAACATTTTGTCTCTAGATGAAAATTAAGAACCAGTTAGCTCAAAAGTAAAACAGCTATTACAATTCTGTAGACCCTAGTATTCCTCAAACAAAACCCTTTCTAAAAAAATTCAAAATCACTTTTCTACGACTTTGGTATTTCAGGAGGAATAGCCATTTAATTGTTCAAACCACAAAAATCCAAAAATTTCAAATTTCAACTTTTGACAAAAATAAAATTAAGAACCAGTTACTCAAAAAGTATAACAGCTATTACGAATCCGAAGACACCCTGTGTTCCTCACCAAACACCGTTTCTAAAAATATACCAAAATCACCTTGTTCGGACGACTATTGTATTTCAGGAGGAATGCCATTTATATGGTTCGAACCACAAAAATCCAAAATTTTACAAATTTCAACATTTTGACAAAAATAAATTAGAAACCTGTTACTCCAAAAGTATAACAGCTATTACAAAATCGAAGACACCCTAGTGTTCCTCCACAAAAAAACCTTTCTAAAAATATCAAAATCACTTTTCTACGAGTTGTATTTCGAGGAACAGCCATTTATATGTTCGAACCACAAAAATCCAAAAATTGACAAATATAAAGTTTTGACAAACATAAATTAAGAACCTGTTTCTCCAAAGCTAATAACAGCTATTACAAATCGAAGACACCCTAGTGTTCTCACACAAAAACCTAGTTGTTCTTAAAAATATCAATCCCACTTTTCTCGACTTGTATTTCAGAGGCAGGATAGCCATTTATATGTTCGACACCACAAAAATCCAAAAATTTTACAAATTTCAAAATTTTGACAAAAATAAATTAAGAAACTGTTACTCAAAAGTATAAAGCTATTACAAATCGAGCACCCTAGTTGTTCTCACAAAAATAACCTTCTAAAAATTCAAAATCACCTTTTCTACGACCTTGTATTAGGAGAATAGCCATTTATAATGTTCGAACCACAAAATCCAAAAATTTACAAATTTCAACATTTAGACAAAAATAAAATTAAGGACCTGTTACTCCAAAAGAATAACAGCTATTACATCCGAAGACCACATAGTATTCCTCACACAAAAACCTTTCTAAAAATATAATCAATCACTTTTCTACAACAGGAGGAATAGCCATTTATCTGTTCGAACCACAAAAATCCAAAAATTTAAAAATTTTCAACATTTCTTGACAAAAATATTTAAGAACCTTGTGTACTCCAAAACAAGTTATAACAAGGCTATACAAATCCAAGGACCCCCTAGTGTTCCTCACACAAAACTTTCTAAAATATCAAAATCACTTTTTCTACGACTTGTATTTCAGGAGGGATAGCCATTCTATATGTTCGAACACAAAAATCCAAAAATTTCAAATTTCAACATTTTGTCAAAAATAAATTAAGACCAGGTTACTCAAAAGTACAACAGCTATACAATTCGAAGACACCATAGATGTCCTCACACAAAAATTCCTTTCAAAAATATCAAAATCACTTTGCTACGACTTGTATTTCAGGATGAATAGCCATTATATGTTCGAACCACAAAAAATCCAAAAATTTACAAATATACAAAATTTTGACAAAACTAAATAAGAACCTGTTACTCCAAAAGTTAAACAGCTATTACAAATCGAAGACAACTCTAGGATTCCTCACACAAAACCTTTCTAAAAAATCAAAATTACTCGACTTGATTTCAGGAGGAATAGCCATTTATATGTTCGAACCACAAAAATCAAAAAATTACAATATCAAATTTTCCAAAATTAAATAAGAACCTGTTACTCCCAAAAGTATAACAGCTATTACAATCCGAAGACACCCTAGTGTTTTCCTCACCAAAAACCTTTCTAAAAATATTCAAATATCAATTTCTAAAGTTGTATTTCAGTAGGAATAGCCATTTATATGTTCGAACCCACAAAAATCCAAAATTTACAAATTTCACATTTGACAAAATAAATTAAGAACCTGGTACTCCAAAAGTATAACAGCTATGTCCAAATGCCGAACCCTAGAATATTCCTCACACAAAAGACATTCTAAAATATCAAAATCCTTTTTCTACGACTTGTATTTCGGAAAGAATAGCCAATTTATATGTTCGAACCACATAAATCAAAAATTTAAAAATTTTCAACATTTTGACAAAAAAAAAATTTAAGAACCTGTTACTCAAAAGTATAACAGCTATTAAACATCCGAAGATCCATAGGATTCCTCAACAAAAACCTTTCTAAAATATTAAAAATCCAACTTTATCTACGACTTATATTAAGGAGGTAATAGCATTTATTTTCTTCGACTCACATTCAAAAATTTTACAATTTCAAAACATTTTGACAAAATAATATAAAGACCTGTTACTCCAAAAGATTAACAGCTATTACAAATCCGAAAACACCATAGTATTCTTCACACAAAAAACCTTTCTTAAAATATTAAAATCACTTTTCTACGAGTATTTCAGGAGGGATAGCCATTTATATGTTCGACCACAAAAAACCAAAACTCTTAAAATCGACTTCAGACATTTTCGACAAAAATAAATATTAAGACATTACTCCAAAAAGTATTAACAGCATTACAAATCCGAGGCCACCTAGCTGTTCCTCACACAAAAACCTTTCTAAATACAACAATCACTCTTGTTCTTCACGACTTTGTATTTCAGGCAGGAATGGCCATTTTATATGTTCGAACCACAAAAAATCCAAAATTTCAGCAATTTCAACATTTATGTCAAAATAATATTAAGACCAGTTACTCCCAAAAGCTACAAACAACAGCAATATTACAAATTCCGAAGACCCCTAATGTTCCATCACACAAAACCCTTTCTAAAAAAATATCAAATCACTTTTCTACGACGATTTGTATTTCAGGAGGAATAGCCATTTATATGTCGAACCACAAAAATCAAAAATTTCCAAATTTCACAAAATTTTGACAAAAATAAATAAACCAGCTTACTCCAAAAGCCTTATAACAGCTATTACAAATCGAAGACACCCTGAGATGTTCCTCAACAAAAACCTTCTCTAAGAATACCAACAATCACTTTTCTGACGACTTGCTAATTTCAGGAGGAATTTGCCATTTATATGTTCGAACCCAAAAAATCCACTTCCCGGTATATTCACATTTTGACCAAATAAATAAGAACCTGTTACTCCAGAAGTATAAACTGTCAGTGGTTACAAATCGAAACACCCTTAGTGTTCCTCACACAAAAACATTTTCTAAGAAAATATACAAAAATCACTATTTACTAAACGACTTTATTTCAAGGCAAGAATAGCCATTTATATGTTCGATCCACAAATGTCCGAATTTACAAATAGTTCAAAAAAAATTATGGGGACAAAAAAATAAATAAGAACCTAGTTAATCAAAAGTAAAAAGTCTATTACACATTCGAAGACACCCTAGTGTTCCTCACACAAAAACCATTCTAAAAATATCAAAATCACTTTTCTACCACTTGTATTAGGAGGAATAACCATTTATATGTTCGAACCACAAAAATCCAAAAATTTAACAAATTTCATCAAATTTTTGACAAAAATAAATTAAGAACTGTTTACTCCAACAGACCAACATATATACAGCTTTCCATTACAATTCCGACAGACCCAATGTGTTTCCCACACAAAAACCTTTCTAACAATATAAAAAATCACCTTTCTACGACTTGTATTGCAGGAGGGAATAGCCACTTTATATGTTCGCAACCACAAAAATACCAAAAATTTACCAAGGATTTCACATTTTGACCACATAAATTTTAAGAACTGTTCTCCAAAAGTCATATCACACGACGTCATTACGAAATCCAGAAAGACACCATAGTATTCCTCACACAAAACCTTTCTAAAAATATCAAAATCCATTTTCTACGACTTGTATTTCGCCGGCAGGAATAGCCATTTGATATGTTCGAACACAAAAATCCAAAAATTTTCCAATTTTCAACATTTTGACAAAAATAAGTTAAGAACCTGTTACTCCAAAAAGTATAACAGTATTACAAATCCGGAAGACACCCGAGTGTTCCTCACACAAACCTTCTAAAATATAAAAATTCACTTTTCTACGACTTGTATTCAGGAGGAATGAGCCATTTATATGTTCGACCACAAAAAATCAATTAATCTTCCAATAATTTCAAACATTTTGTCAAAATAAATGGAAGCAACCAGTTACCCAAAAGTACCAACAGCCTATTACAACCTCCTCGAAGACACCCTACTGTGTTTCCTCACACAAAATCCTTTCAAAAAAAAATCCAAAAATCACTTTTCTACGACTTGATTTCAGGAGGAATAGCCATTTTAATGTTCGAACCACAAAAAATCCAAAATTTACAAATAGTCAAATTTTGACAAAAACTAAATTAAGAACCCTGTTACTCCAAGTATACAGCTATTTACAAATCCGAAAGCACTCTAGTGTTCTGCCTCACACAACAACCTTCTCTAAAAATCAAATCACCTTTTCTACGAACTTCGTATTTCAGAGAATAGCCGTTTAGTATGTTCGAACACAAAAATCCAAAAAATTTCAAATATCAACAACAAACTTAATAAATTGAGAACTGTTACTCCAAAAGTAAACAGCTTATTACAATCCGAAGACACCCTAGTGTTCCCCACACAAAAACCTTTCTAAAAATATCAATACTTTTCTACGACTTGTATTTCAGGAGGAATAGCCATTGTATATGTTCGAACCACAAAATCCAAAAATTTTAACAAATTCAACATTTTGACAAAAATAAAATTTTAAGAACCTGTTACTCCAAAAGTATAACAGCTATTACAAATCCGAAAACACCATAGTAGTTCCTCACACAAAAACTTTCTAAAAATATTCAATATCACTTTTTCTACGACTTGTATTTCAGGAGATTTCCATTTATATGTTCGACCACATTAAATCCAAAAAGGTTAAAAGTCACATTTTGACAAAAATAAAATAAGAACCTGTACTCCAAAAAAGTATAACAGCTATGACAAATCGAATTACTCCCTAGAAAACCTTTTCTAAAAAACCTTTTCTAAAAATAATTTTAAAATCCTCTTTCTCGATTATATTTTCAGGAAGGATAGCCATTTTATATGTTCGAACCAACAAAAATCCGAAAATTTAACAAATATTTCAACATTTTTGAACAAAATAAATTAAGACCTGTTACTCCAAAAGTATAACCAGTATTACAAATTCCGAAGACTCCCTGTGTTCCTCACACAAACCTGTTTCTAAAATTTAAAATCACTTTTTCTACGACTTGTATTTCAGGAGGAAAAGCCATTTATATGTTCGAACCACTAAAAACAAATTTAACAAATTTAACCATTCTTGGACCAAAAATAAATTAAGAACCTGTTACTCCACAAGTATAACAGCTATTACAATCCGAAGACACCCTAGTGTTCCTCACACAAAACCTTCTAAAAGAATATTCAAAATCACTTTTTCTACGACTTGTATTCAGGAGGAATGGCCATTTATATGCTTGTGAACCACAAAATCCAAAAATTTCCAATTTCAACATTTTGTCAAAAATAAATTAAGAACCAGTTACCAAAAAGTAAACAGCTATTTACATAATTCGAAGAACACCTAAATGTCTCTCACACAAAACCCTTTCCTAAATATTTCAAAATCACTTTTCTACGGACTTGTATTTCAGGAGGAATAGCCATTTATATGGTTCGAACCACAAAAATCCAAAACATTTCAAAATTTCAAAATTTTGACAAAAATAAATTAAGAACCAGTTACTCCAAAAGTTTAACAGCTATTACAAAATCGAAGACACCCTAGTGTTCCTCAACAAAAACCTTTCTAAAAATGATCCACGATCACGTTTCTACGACTTGTGATATTCGGAGAATGCCATTTATATGTTCGAACCACAAAAATCCAAAATTTACAAATTTCAACATTTGACAAAAATTAATTAAGAACCTGTTACTCTAAATATAACAGCTTTTACAAATCCGAAGACCCTAGTGTTCCTCAAACAAAAAACTTTCTAAAAATATCAAAACCACTTTTCGACGACTTGTATTTCAGGAGGGATAGCCATTTATATTTTCGAACCACAAAAATCCAAAAATTTACAAATTTCAACATCTTTGACAAAAATAAATTAAGAACCTGTTACTCCAAAGTATAACAGCTATTACAAATCGAAAGACACCCCCTAGTGTTCCTCACACAAAAAACCTTTCTAAAAATATTAAAATACTTTTCTACGACTATGTTTTCAGGAGGAATAGCCATTTAAATGTTCGAACCACAAAAAACCAAACGATTTTTACAATATTTCAACATTTTGACAAAAAATAAGGACCTGTTACTCCAAAGTATAACAGCTATTACAATCCGAAGACACCTAGTGTTCCTCACACAAAAAACCTTTCAAGAAATATCAAAATCACTTTCACGACTGTATTTCAGGAGGACATGTGCATTGTATATGTTGCGAGAACACAAAAAATCCGAAAAATTTCCCAATTTCACATTTTGTCAAAAATAAATTAAAGAACCAGTTACTCAAAAAGGTAAAACGCTATACAATTCGATAGACACCCTATGTTCCTCACAACAAACCCTTTCTAAAAATATCAAAATCACTTTTTCTACGATTAAATATAAAAGGAGGAAGAGCCATTTATATGTTCGAACCACCAAAAATCCAAAAATTTCCAAATGTCAAAACATTTTGACAAAATAAATTAAGAACAGTTACTTCCAAAGTATAACATGCTATAAAAATCCGAAGATACCATAGTTGTCCTCACACAAAAACCTTTCTAAGATATAAAAATCACCTTTTCACGACTTGTATTTCAGGAGGAAATTACAAATGTTCGAACCACAAAAATCAAAAAATTTACAAATTTTCAACCATTTTTAAAATAATTAAGAACCTGTTTACTCAAAAAAAATAACCAGCTATACAAATCGAAGCACCGCTAGTGTTCCTCACACAAAAAACTTTTTAAAAAAAAAAACACTTTTCTACGACTTGTTTTCAGGAGGAATAGCCCATTATATGTTCGAACCAAAAAAATCCAAAAAAATTTACAAATATCAACACTTTGACAAAAATAAATTAAGAACTGGTTACTCCAAAAGTATAACAGCTATTACAAATCCGGAGACACCCTAGTGTTTCCTCACACAAAAACCTTTCTAAATATATAAAATCACTTTTCTACGACTTGTATTTCAGGAGGAATAGCCATTTATATGTTCGAACCACAAAATCCAAAAATTTACAAATTTCAACATTTTGACAAAAAATATAATTAAACCTGTTTACTCCTCAAAGGTGATAACAGCTACTTACAAACTCCGGTTAAGACCCCAGTGTTCCTCACAAATAAACCCTTCCTAAAAAATAATGAAATCACTTTCTACGATTGTATTTCAGGGAGGATAGCCATTTATATTAGTTCGTACACTATAGCCAAAGATTTTTCCTTACTTTCAACATTTGACCAAATAAATAAGAATGTACTCCAAAGTTATAACAGCTATTACAAATCCGAAGACACCATTGTTTATTCCTCACACAAAAAACTTTCTCTAAAAATATCAAATCACTTTTCTACGATTGTATTTCACGAGGGATTAGCCATTTATAATGTCGAGCACAAAAATCCAAGAAATTGTGGGACAAATTCAACTTTTGACAAAATAATTTAAGAACCTGTTACGTCATCCTAATAACAGCTATTACAAAAGAAAACACCCTGTTATAATTACGACCAACATTTCTAAAATACAAAATCAAGTTTTCTACACTTGTATCTTCAGGCAGGAATAGCATTTATATGTTCGATACCACAAAATCCAATAATTTCCAAATTTCAACATTTTGTCAAAAATAAATTAAGAACCAGTTACTCCAAAAGTACAACAGCTATTACAAATCCGAAGACACCCTAGTGTTCCTCACACAAAAACCTTTCTAAAAATATCAAAATCACTTTTCTACGACTTGTATTTCAGGAGGAATAGCCATTTATATGTTCGAACCACAAAAATCCAAAAATTTACAAATATCAAAATTTTGACAAAAATTAAATTAGAACCTGTTACTCCAAAAAGTATAAAGCTATACAAATCCGAAGACACTGCTAGTAGTTCCCACACCCAAAACTTTCCTTAAAAATATCAAATCCTTTTTCTACGACTTGTATTTCAGGAGGAATAGCCATTTATATGTTCGAACCACAAAAATCCAAAAATTTACAAATATCAACATTTTGACAAAAATAAATTAGAACCTGTTACTGAAAAGTTAAACAGCTATTACAAATACGAAGACACCCTAGTGTTCACACAAAAACCATTTCTAAAAATATCAAATCACTTTTCTCTCTGACTTGTATTTCAGGAGGAAATGCCATTTATATGTTTCGGAACCACAAAAATCCAAAATTTACCAAATTTCAACATTTTGACAAAAATAAAATAAGAACCTGCTCCAAAGATATAACAGCTATTACAAATCGAAGACAACGATTGTATTCCTCACAAAAACACCTTTCTAAAAATATCCAAATTCACTTTTCTACGACTTGTATTTTCAGGAAGAATAGCCATTTATATTCGAACACATAAATCAAAAATTTAAAATTTCGACATTGTGACAAAAATAAATTAAAGACAACTGGTTACTCCAAAAGTATCAACAGCTATTACAAAATCCAAAGACACCATATGATTCCTCACACAAAAACCTTTCTGAAAATATATAACAATCACTTTTCTTCGACTTATATTTCAGGAGGAATAGCATTTATATCGTTCGAACACAAAATCCAAAAAATTTTACAAATTTCAACATTTTGACAAAAACAAATTTAAGAACCTGTTACTCAAAACGTATAACAGCTATTACAAATCCGAAGGCACCCTAGTGTTCCTCACACAAAACTTTCTAAAATATTAAAATCATTTTCTACCGACTTGCTATTTTCAGGAGGAATAGCCATTTTTATGTTCGAACCACAAAAATCAAAAAATTTAAAATTTCAAATTTTGACAAATAAATTAAGAACCTGTTACTCCAAAAGTCATAACAGCTATTAAAATTCCGAAGACACCCTAGTGTTCCTCAACACAAAAACCTTTCTAAAAATATCAAAATCACTTTTCTACGCCTTGTATTTAGGAGGAATGGCCATTTATATGTTCGAACCACAAACATCCAAAAATTTCCAAAATTTCAACATTTTGGTCACAGAATAAAATTAAACCAAGTTACTCCCAAAGTATAAACACAGCTATTTACAAATTCGAAACACCTAAATGTTCCTCACACAAAAACCCTTTCTAAAAATATCAAATCACTTTTCTACGACTTGTATTAGGAAGAATAGCCATTTATATGTTCGAACCACAAAAATCCAAAAATTTCCAAAATTTCAACATTTGTTGACAAAAATAAATTAAGAACCAGTTACTCCAAAAGGGTTATAACAAGCTTTACAAATCCAAAGACACCATATGATTCCTCACACAAAAACCTTTTCAAAAATATAAAAAAAACACCATTCTACGACTTGTATTTCAGGAGGAAGTGCCATTTATATATGTTCGAACCACAAAAAATCCAAAAATTTACAAAATTCAACATTTTGACAAAAATACATTAAGAACCTGTTACACCCCCAAATAACAGCTATTATACCAATGGAGACAACCTAGTGTTCCTCACACAAAAAAACTTTCTAAGAAATATCAAAATCAACTTTTCTACCGACTTTGTATTTCAGGAGCATAGCCATATATATTGTTCGACCACAAAAATCCAAAAATTTACAAATATCAAAATTTTGACACAAATAAAATAAGAAACCTGTTACTCCAAAAGTAAAAACAGCTATTACAAATTCCGAAGGACACCCTAGTGTTTCCTTCACACAAAAACCTTTCTAAAAATATCAAAATCACTTTTCTACGACTTGTATTTCAGGAGGAATAGCCATTTATATGTTCGAACCACAAAAATCCAAAAATTTAAAATTTTCACATTTTGGACAAAAAATAATTAAGAACCTTTTACTCCAAAAAGTATAACAGCTATTACAAATCCGAAGACACCCTAGTGTTCCTCACACAAAAACCTTTCTAAAAATATCAAAATCACTTTTATCTAACGACTTGTATTTTGAGAGAATAGCCAGTTTATTGTTCGAACCACAAAAATTCCAAAAAAATTTAAAATTAAACATTTTTGACCAAAATAAATTAAGACTGTTACTCCAAAGCTATAACAGCTATTACAAATCCGAAGACACCATAGTTTTCCTCACACAAAAACCGTCTAAAAATATCAAAATCACTGTTCTACGACTTGTATTTCAGGAGGAATAGCCATTTATATGTTCGAACAACAAAAATCCAAAAATTTACAAATTTCAACATTTTGACAAAAATAAATTAAGAACCTGTTACTAGAAAAGTTTAACAGCTATTACAAATCCGAAGACACCCTAGTGTTCCTCACACAAAAACCTTTCTAAAAATATCAAAATCACTTTTCTACGACTTGATTCAGGAGAATAGCACATTTATATTGTTCGAACCACCAAAAGATCCAAAAATTCCAAATTTCAACATTTTGACAAAAATAAATTAAGAACCTGTTACTCCAAAAGTATAACAGCTATTACAAATCCGAAGACACCCTAGTGTTCCTCACACAAAAACCTTTCTAAAAATATCAAAATCACTTTTCTACGACTTGTATTTCAGGAGGAATAGCCATTTATATGTTCGAACCACAAAAATCCAAAAATTTCCAAATTTCAAAATTTTGACAAAAATAAATTAAGAACCTGTTACTCCAAAAGTATAACAGCTATTACAAATCCGAAGACACCATAGTATTCCTCACACAAAAACCTTTCTAAAAAAATCAAAATCACTTTTCTAAGACTTGTATTTCAGGAGGAATAGCCATTTATATGTTCGAAACCACAAAAATCCAAAAATGTACAAACCACAAAATTTTGACAAAATACCATAAATTTACAAATTTCAACATAGTTATTACAAATCCGAAGACACCCTAGTGTTCCTCACACAAAAACCTTTCTAAAAATATCAAAATCACTTTTCTACGACTTGTATTTCAGGAGGAATAGCCATTTATATGTTCGAACAACAAAAATCCAAAAATTTACAAATTTCAAATTTTTAAAAAAAAAAAATTAAGAACCTGTTACTAGAAAAAGTTTAACAGCATTACAAAGCCGAGACACGCCGAATTTCCTCACACAAAAACCTTTCTAAAAATATCAAAATCACTTTTCTACGACTTGTATTTCAGGAGGAATAGCCATTTATATGTTCGAACCACAAAAATCCAAAAATTTCCAAATTTCAACATTTTGACAAAAATAAATTAAAAACCTGTTACTCCAAAAGTATAACAGCTATTACAATTCCGAAGACACCATGGTATTCCTCACACAAAAACCTTTCTAAAAAATATCAAAATTACTTTTCTAAGACTTGTATTTCAGGAGGAATAGCCATTTAAATAACCGAAAAACAAAAATCCAAAAATTTCCAAATTTCAACATTTTGACAAAATAAATTAAGAACCTGTTACTAAGAAAAGTATAAACAGCTATTACAAATACGAAGACACCCTAACGTCCCCCGACCACAAAAACCTTTCTAAAAATATCAAAATCACTTTTCTACGACTTGTATTTCAGGAGGAAT
Organism: Trachelipus rathkii; assembly: GCA_015478945.1. Classification (NCBI taxonomy): domain Eukaryota; kingdom Metazoa; phylum Arthropoda; class Malacostraca; order Isopoda; family Trachelipodidae; genus Trachelipus; species Trachelipus rathkii. The sequence continues at coordinate 4,477 of JABUQX010059960.1, read as the reverse complement.
AGCCATTTATATGTTCGAACAACAAAAATCCAAAAATTTCCAAATTTCAACATTTTGACAAAAATAAATTAAGAACCTGTTACTAGAAAAGTATAACAGCTATTACAAATACGAAGACACCCTAGTGTTCCTCACACAAAAACCTTTCTAAAAATATCAAAATCACTTTTCTACGACTTGTATTTCAGGAGGAATAGCCATTTATATGTTCGAACCACAAAAATCCAAAAATTTACAAATTTCAAAATTTTGACAAAAATAAATTAAGAACCTGTTACTCCAAAAGTATAACAGCTATTACAAATCCGAAGAAACCATAGTATTCCTCACACAAAAACCTTTCTAAAAAAATTTCCAAATATCAAAATTTTGACAAAAATAAATTAAGAACCTGTTACTCCAAAAGTATAACAGCTATTACAAATCCGAAGACACCCTAGTGTTCCTCACACAAAAACCTTTCTAAAAATATCAAAATCACTTTTCTACGACTTGTATTTCAGGAGGGAATAGCCATTATATGTTCGAAAACCACAAAAATCCAAAAATTTCCAAATTCAAAATTTTGACAAAAATAAATTAGGAACCTGTTACTCCAAAAGTATAACAGCTATTACAAATCCGAAGACACCCTAGTGTTCCTCACACAAAAACCTTTCTAAAAATATCAGGAGGAATATCCATTTATATGTTCGAACAACAAAAATCCAAAAATTTACAAATTTCAACATTTTGACAAAAATAAATTAAGAACCTGTTACTAGAAAAAGTTTTATAAAGCATATTACCAAATCCGAAGACACCCTAGTGTTCCTCACAAAAACACCTTTCTAAAAATATCAAAATCACTTTTCTACGACTTGTATTTCAGGAGGAATAGCCATTTATATGTTCGAACAACAAAAATCCAAAAATTTACAAATTTCAACATTTTGACAAAAATAAATTAAGAACCTGTTACTAGAAAAGTTTAACAGCTATTACAAATCCGAAGACACCCTAGTGTTCCTCACACAAAAACCTTTCTAAAAATATCAAAATCCACTTTTCTACGGAGCTTGTAGTTTCAGGAGAATAGAAGATTTTATATGTTCGAACAACAAAAATCCAAAAATTTCCAAATTTCAACATTTTGACAAAAATAAATTAAGAACCTGTTACTAGAAAAGTATAACAGCTATTACAAATACGAAGACACCCTAGTGTTCCTCACACAAAAACCTTTCTAAAAATATCAAAATCACTTTTCTACGACTTGTATTTCAGGAGGAATAGCCATTTATATGTTCGAACCACAAAAATCCAAAAATTTACAAATTTCAAAATTTTGACAAAAATAAATTAAGAACCAGTTACGCCATATGTATAACAGCTATTACAAATCCGAAGACACCATAGTATTCCTCACACAAAAACCTTTCTAAAAAAATTTCCAAATATCAAAATTTTGACAAAAATAAATTAAGAACCTGTTACTCCAAAAGTATAACAGCTATTACAAATCCGAAGACACCATAGTATTCCTCACACAAAAACCTTTCTAAAAAAATCAAAATCACCTTTCTAAGACTTGTATTTCAGGAGTAGCCATTTATATGTTCGAACCACAAAAATCCAAAAATTTCCAAATTTCAAAATTTTGACAAAAATAAATTAAGAACCTGTTACTCCAAAAGTATAACAGCTATTACAAATCCGAAGACACCCTAGTGTCCTCACACAAAAAACCTTTCTAAAATTATCAAAAATCCATTTATATGTTCGAACAACAAAAATCCAAAAATTTACAATTTTCCATTTTGACAAAAATAAATAAAAACCTGTTACTCCAAAGTATAACAGCTATTTACAAATCCGAAAGACACCCTAGTTCCTTCACACAAAAACACTTTCTAAAATATCAAAATCACCTTTTTCACGACTTGTATTTTCAGGAGAGAATAGCACATTTATATGTTCGAACAACAAAAATTAACAAAAATTTACAAATTTCAACATTTGACAAAATTAACATAAGAACCTGTTACTTAGAAAGTTTAAACACTATTACAAATCCGAAACACCCAGTGTTCCTCACACAAAAAACCATTTCTAAAAATATTCAAAATCAAACTTTCACGACTTGTATTTTTCAGGAGAAAGCCATTATATGTTTCGAACAACAAAAATTCAAAAATTTACAAATTTCAACAATTTTGACAAAAAATAAATTAAGAACCTGGTACTCCAAAAGTATAACAGCAATTACAAATCCGAGACACCCAGGTTCCTCAACACAAAAACCTTTCTAAAAATATACAAATCATTTCTTCGACTTGTATTTCAGGAGAAGTAGCCATTTATATGTTCGAACAACAAAAATCCAAAAATTTCCAAATATCAAATTCAAATATGGTAAATTAAGAACTGGTTACTCCAAAAGTATAACAGCTATTACAAATCCGAAGACACCATTAGTATTCCTCACACAAAAAACTTTCTAAAAAAATCAAAATTACTTTTCTAAGAGTCTTGTATTTCAGGAGGAATAGCCATTTATATGTTCGAACCACAAAAAATCCAAAAATTACAAATTTCAACATTTTGACAAAATAAATTAAGGAACCTGTTACTAGAAAAGTTTAACAGCTATTACAAATCCGAAGACACCTAGTTCCTTCACACAAAACCTTTCTAAAAAATATCAAAATCACTTTCTACGACTTGTATTTCAGAGAATAGCCATTTATATGTTCGAACACAAAAATTCCCAAAAATTCCAAATATCAACATTTGACAAAATAAATTAAAAAACCTCAGTACTCCAAAGTATAACAGCATTACAATCCGAAGACACATAGTAGTCCTCACACAAAAACCTTTCTAAAAATTATTCAAAAATCACTTTTCTACGACTTGTATTTCGGGAGGAATAGCCATTAAGTCGAACAGAACAAAAATCCAAAAATTTCCAAAATTTCAACCATTTAGCACAAAAAATAAATAACAACCTGTTACTAGAAAAAGTAGAACAGCCTATTACCAAATACGAAGACACCCTAGTTTCCTCACACAAAAACCTTTCTAAAAATATCAAAATCACTTTTCTACGACTTGTATTTCAGGAGGAATAGCCATTTATATGTTCGAACCACAAAAATCCAAAAATTTTCAAATTTCAACATTTTGAGAATGATCAATGAAAGAACCTGTTACTCCAAAAAGATGACAACTATTAGAAACCGAGGACTGGTTACAGTTACTGCGGACACAAAAAACCTTCTAAAAAAAAAAAAAAAAAATTTTCTAAACTCTGTATTTCTCAGGAGGGAAAAAGCCATTTAATGTTCGAACACAACAAAAATCCAAAAATTTACCTTTTTCAACTTTGACAAAAATAAATTAAAAACCTGTTACTCCAAAAAATAAAAACCCTTTCAAAAATCCGAAAAAAAAATATTTTCCCCACACAAAAAACCTTCTTAAAAAAACAAAAAAAACTTTTCTAACGACTTGTATTTCAGGAGGAATAGCCATTTATATGTTCGAACCACAAAAATCCAAAAATGTACAAATTTCAACATTTTGACAAAAATAAATTAAAAAACTGTTACTCCAAAAGTATAACAGCTATTACAAATCCGAAGACACCCTAGTGTTCCTCACACAAAAACCTTTCTAAAAATATCAAAATCACTTTTCTACGACTTGTATTTCAGGAGGAATAGCCATTTATATGTTCGAACAACAAAAATCCAAAAATTTACAAATTTCAACATTTTGACAAAAATAAATTAAGAACCTGTTACTAGAAAAGTTTAACAGCTATTACAAATCCGAAGACACCCTAGTGTTCCTCACACAAAAACCTTTCTAAAAATATCAAAATCACTTTTCTACGACTTGTATTTCAGGAGGAATAGCCATTTATATGTTCGAACCACAAAAATCCAAAAATTTCCAAATATCAACATTTTGACAAAAATAAATTAAAAACCTGTTACTCCAAAAGTATAACAGCTATTACAATTCCGAAGACACCATGGTATTCCTCACACAAAAACCTTTCTAAAAATATCAAAATCACTTTTCTACGACTTGTATTTCAGGAGGAATAGCCATTTATATGTTCGAACAACAAAAATCAAAAAATAAAAAAATACAAATTTCAACATTTTGACAAAAATAAATTAAGAACCTGTTACTAGAAAAGTATAACAGCTATTAAAATTACGAAAACCTGTTACTCACAAAAGTATAACATCTATAAAAATAATAAATCCCTTTTCTTCAATTTTTGTTCCGGGAGAAATCATTTATATTTTCGAACCACAGAAATCCAAAATTTACAAATTTCAACATTTTGACAAAAATAAATTAAGAACCTGTTACTCCAAAAGTATAACAGCTATTACAAATCCGAAGACACCCTAGTGTTCCTCACACAAAAACCTTTTCTAAAAATATAAAAACACTTTTCTACGACTTGAATTTCAGG